>JAANQP010000225.1:0-44929 GCA_011320165.1 Fusarium protoensiforme
CCTGTCCACCTGGATAAGACGTCAACTCCCCCCATCCCTGCCCTCCCTGTATCTACGCAGCCCTCGAGACACGCAGATCCAATCCGTAACCGCCGAATTCTGTCTTCTCCGTGCCTGAGATGGACTCGTTTTCTTCTTGTCTTGTCTTGCGCGTCTACAACAACATCCAACCCCTGTCAGGCTGAGTCTGCAAGCTTCCGACGCGCTGCCCTAGCCGGCGCAACGGCGATCCCGATGCAGCTTGTGGGACCAGGGTAGGTTTTTGCTGGAGTAGTGATGCAAGCGTGCTTGACAACAACAACACCAGATAGTAAACACGTATGTAGCTAATATCACAATTTACTCTGAGGCGCAAGCTTCTGCCAGGACGGAGATGGATTCTAAATTTGCAAATTGCGAATTCCGCAGCAACTCTTGGCTTTTGACCAGCATCAACACGTGGATTGATCAAGAACGTTGGTCGTCTTCCGCCATCTCCAAAGTCCTCGCTTCTTCAGCCAACGAACAACAACCCCGAGAAGAAGAAAAAAAATCTGAAGAAAAAGCACGGCCGGAATTGCGCGCCCAGGCGTGGAGAAGCAGGGGATACGTATCAAAAAACCTTCCAGGTCAAGGTCAAGGGTAGCGGCGTTGGCGTTCACGTTCACGTTGCGACTCTCTCAAACGATGAAAAAGATGCAGAAGATGGCTGAAATTTTCCGATAGCCTCCCCGCCCACGGCACGAAGATCATCCCAATGCGGTTAGCACGACGGG
The DNA here is from genome assembly GCA_011320165.1 of Fusarium protoensiforme. NCBI lineage: Eukaryota > Fungi > Ascomycota > Sordariomycetes > Hypocreales > Nectriaceae > Fusarium > Fusarium protoensiforme. The sequence goes on from JAANQP010000225.1 coordinate 756, forward strand.
CAAGCCGAGAGCTGAATAGGGCTCCACGACATGGTCTCTGGCCAATGGGGAGCTTTAGAGTGAGACTCAGCCGCCGGCGAGAAGCGGGGTGGGGGGGAGCTAGGGCCAGAGGTGGGGCGCTCCCGTGGCTTGATCCAGCGGAAGGAAGCTCGGGCCACGTCCCAAAGCATGTGTGGCTGTGTGGCTTGTGACCGTTTTCGATATTTTGGGTTCAACTTGGAGGGGAGCGCTTTTCCCATTGTTGACGTGCTTGGGTTACTCGGAACCGTGTCCTTGGGACGTAGAGGGCCGAAAATGGATCGAGCAGTCAAACTATCATCCAGGATCCTGGGACCAGAGTTGGACATGTAAGTGCCTTCCCCAGATAATACTGAGCCACGTATACACACACACACACACACTCAACTCACTCACTGTCTCTCCCCAAGTCACATATCCCCACCAACATCTTCACATATCATCTCAAACCCAAATACCAAACCCTTCATCTCATCTTCCCCGTTTCATCTCCGGGCTCCCTCAAGCCAAGACCTCGAGCACATACCAACCGTCCCTCGAATCTAGCACCAAACGAGAAACCTCCTCCGGGCCTCCATCCTGAATAAGGTAGCCCTGCACCGGCACCAATGCAGCCACGCGTGCCCACCAACAGAACAACACCGACAGACGCTGCGCAACGTCTTCCCCCCCTCCCCAGATTCGCGACCTGACCTCAGCTTTGAGGCCATGCACACGCCCTATGAGGCGGGCTGTAGTCATGTAAGTCCTTCCCCCCCTGTGGCCCGCCTTACCCGCCAATCTGGCACGCTGCGGGAGCCAAGTTTCTCAGACGCATGGTGTCATCCCTGAGGCTCTTTATCTCCTCCACGTCCCCATCTGAGTCAAGATCCGCCCCCGTGGCATGCTGAACCGGACCTGACCGGCATTGCGTCAAATATCTTGTTCCTCCTCTCCCCGTCCGTCTCGGCGTGTCTCATCTCTCTACGTCTCCCTGCAGAATCGTCACATCATGCCATTCAACCAACCCTCGTGGGCAGGGTGGCTGTCCAGTTTGACCGCCCATCCCACGCCTTGCATCCTCTTCTGTTCCCAAGTGCCCGTTTCCTCTAGTTCCCGGCTTCCATCCTCCTGACCCGCGGCTGTGGTCCCCGGAACCCGTGCCGCGGTGTCATGTACTTGGACCCAACTTGATCAACACTAAGACACTGCATCTAGAAGCACGCATGCCCCTTTTGTCCAAGTGTCTGATGACGTGCCGAACGCTGCAAGGGACACAAGGCTCAGCCCCGTTCAGTCCGGGGATGATATGTTGCTTCGTCATTATTGGTCCAGTGTGCTGACTCCATCACAACTCGTCTTCTCATCACGATTCTCAAATTGGGCATCAATCCTGACATGGACTTGCTGATCTTGATTCGTATCGATAATAAGTAGTTTCGTACAGGTAGACTAAATATACCCCAAGAGTCTTTTTCGCCGTGCTGTGTTTTCTCGTCTTCTCATGCTGGGCTTCAAGTAGTACACAGACGCCCTCCAAAAAATGCTGTAGGACAGATGGCTCACATCCAACTCGAAATGTAGCCTGACAGGTTTCAAGCATTGGTCATATTGACATCCTCGTCAGATCCGGTTTCCTTTCTCACCTGGTACGCCATCATCCCCCACACTAGCTTCAGAGCCTCCAGCCGTTGCTTGATATCAAACAGGTCGTACCAGGGGCTCCTCCACGCCTCCACCTTGCCCCAGCTACGCTTGGACGGGTCTAGCTCGCGAGCTCCATCCAGAGCCTCAAGCAGGCGGTTGGGCACCCTCACTCTGAGGATAGAGACATGGTGAAACAGTGAGCTCACCACAAAGATGTCGTCGTAGTCTGCGCCCTGTCGTCGGCCGATAGCCTCATACTGGGCCTTCTTGTCCCAGGTCGAAGATGGAGGTCGCACCATACGATAGTTGTCATAGATACTCATGTTCTTGCGGGGCTTCTTAGAGACGGGTAAGCCATTCTCATCGCTGGGCTTGACGTCTTTGTCACCCTGAACGGAGTCCTTCTCGATCTCACGTCCAATGGATCCACCGGGACCGCCTCCCCAGCGCTTCTCGGTCGTCCACCATTGTCCCTCTCCGAATCGCTTCTCCGTCTTGCCCTCGCGTGCACGGTGTTGCGCTGTGATCAGCGCCGCCACGATTTCTCGCGCAAGGTCCAGAGACTGGGCGGTTTCGGGGTCTGGCACGGTAAAGTCGGTGGTACCTCTGGCACTGACGCTGGCTACTGGCCCATGAACAACACCTGCACGGGCAGCTTCGCGGGTGGTTGGGCTTTGGAACACAAAGAGACAGCCGGAGGGGCAGTAGGTCTTGCGAGCAGGTGTTCCTTCGGGCGAGCTCAGATGAAGACGTGGCTCAGTGCGTGAGGGTGAGACGTTGCAGCCAAAGTCATAGGCAACAAGCTTGACGAATGCCGTCATGAGATTATTGCGGTAGTCAGGGGGCATGCTAGAGCCAGAACTGGTTCGGTAATAGGAGGGTCCACTATCCTCCTTGGGGCTCGCTTGCTTCGCATCACCCGAGCTCGCCGCTCCGTCAGTGACCTCCGGGGAGGCTTCAGGAGATGGGGGCAGTGCCGGAGGCTGGGTAGGGTCGTCCCAAAAGGAGGTGAAGGCTTCAAGGCAGCGGAAGAACTCGTAGGCATTTCCCAGGCGAGCCTGCTGCTTTCCCTTGGGCACAGGTAGTCTTCGCACAGTTCGGAAAGCGTCTTCGTTGATACTCAACAGCTCCTTTTTGCGCTCGAGATAAACCTGGCACCCAGGAGAGAGGTTGCCGTTCCTGATGGGCCTGCGAGTAGATGCATTCTTGTCCCGAGCCTCGTCCAGAGAGAGCCTATCCCACTCATCAAAATCGGGGATATACGAGGGGTCGGGCACCAGGTCGGTGGGTTTCGCATCGAGATTCAGGTTAAGACCAATGGCGGAAAAGCCATGGGCGCCGAGAGCGGCAGTTGTTCGACCCGTGTTCTGAATCAGCGAAGAGAGAGCCGAGGCGGCGTCGACGGGGTCGTCATCGTGGGCGAAGGGCTGGAAGCGAGGAAGAGTGACGGGCGTAGGAGGCGGAACGTCCTTTGGGTCTATCTTATTCTTTGACGGGATACCGGCTGACACGAGTTTAGCCAGGGTCTATCAAGGTGGAGGCTGGAGGCACAGGGCAGAGAAAGTGTGGGGGAGGGGCAGACGACAAAACAGGGCGAAGCTTGGTGGAGGTCAAGTGAGGGGGAATGCGGTGTTTTGGGAGCATGGCATGGTCAAGGGAATCGTGGCGAGGAGAGAATCGCAAATAAATATCAAAGGAGAGAGGGTCAATGAGCAAGAGGGAGCCCATTCACTGCTTACCAAAGGAGGCGAAGTTGCCAAACATGGCTGCGGATGGAGGTAGTGGCGCTGCTAAGGATGTAAGGTACCGCAGCAGCAGATGCTAAGCAAGCACAATGAACGACGTCGGCGTCAACGGGGCCGCGGCCAAGCCAAGGTACCACGAGGCACAACGAGACACACAGTGGTCGGAGAATACTCGTCAGGAGTTGGGGCTATGAGGAGGGAGGTTTGGACGTGTAGAGGGCCTCAAGGTGCGCCAGACAGAGCTCGTTGATTGATGCGTGGGAGGGAGAGAGAGTCAAGCGGGGGAAGCTGGAGCACGCCGTGCAGCAGCCCGTGAAGTAATGGGCAGCGATAAGACGGTGTAGATAGCAGTACTCGATAGGTAAAGATACAGAGACTATGCCTGCAGAAGGAACAAGGGAAACGGCCGTCCAACGACTCCAAACAGACACAAAGTGATGCCAGAAGCTCAATCGAACAACGGCATTGAGTGGATGGATGAGATGGGAGGGAGGGGGGAGCTCTCAAGTTCGCTCGTTCTGTGGCGGTCGGTCAAGTCGGTCCACGCGGGAGCAGCCGCGGGGTTGGGAGGAGAGACAGCAAAAGGCAAGCGAAGCGAGCGACCAACAGAGTCGTAGCGGAGACGGGCGAGTCAAGGATGGAGGGAGCTCTTGATTGATTGATGATTGATGAGTGGATGGATGGAGATGATGGAGTGATGGAGTGGAGGTCATGATGTGCAAGGTACCTGAAGCCACGCCGCTTTTAGGTAGCAGACCTCCACTATCACAGACAAGCGTCACTGTTTGGTGAGCGCTAATTGGGTGACGGTCCATTGCATAAATCCAGGGTTCACAAGTCGGCATGGATAGCTTCACATTTGCAAGAGCTATGTGCACTTCAAGTCTTTTCTTGTTTGCAAGTTCAATCAAGCTGCCAACAATAATCCTAGATAGAAGCCGTTTGAAGGTGGCGGCATCTTGGTGAGGGGAATGCAAATACCCGCGTGTGTCACGTGAATCATCCATTGAACGGCCTTGCATAGGTAGGTCGGTACCTAGGTAGAAATGAAGAGAAAACCAAGATCACATGAGAGGGACTTTCTTGTCAAAGGTTATCTCTAAGACTCTCTCCTAACCATCCCACAATTCTCTTACTATCATCCCAATATTCTCTCACCATCATACCCAGAACCTCTTGTCCTCCCACTGGTCCAAGCAGAAGCCATGGGTCAACAGTCCTCACATTACCCCTTCATCTCCTTTGATAAGGGTCCCGTCTCTACTGTGGATGAAACCCTTCCGCCCTTCCCAAGAGCTACCCGCAGACGTCGTCCTCCCGAAGCGTCGGCCGGCTTGCTAGATCGCCTCCCAACTGAGCTTCTCCATCAGACCCTCCCGCATCTCGATATCCGGAGCTTGATCAACTTCCGTCTCACCAACAGGAGAGCCGCCGAGATGGTCGACTACCTCCCCCAATTCAGAGCCGTGTCCGCACATGGGCGAAATGCATTGAGAGGTATCCTTGCCATTGGCACTGGCCGTCGGATAACATGCGCTACTCTTTACGAAAAACTCTGCACATCCAAATGCGACTTGTGTGGTGCCCATGGCGGCTACCTCTATCTCGTCACTTGCAAACGAGTCTGTTTCCGGTGCCTGTCGTTGAATAGATCCTGCCACTCGCTACTCCTATATACGGCCGCCTCTACCTTCGGATTAGACGTACCTATGCTCCGCACACTTCCGCATATGACAGCTGATCCAGGCATCTACGCACCATGTGGAATGATTACTAAACCCATTGTACTAGTTGACTTCGAGTCTGCCGCAGCTGCAGGCACCCGAGTTCACGGACGCTACAGAGGCATGGTTGCCTATGAAGGCATCAGTTTCCGGGACCAACTTGTGGCATTGGGTCTCGAACGCGGCTTCATTGTCAGGGATGCAATGCCAGCGGCATTTGCAGCTGTTTCTCGCGTCCCTTGGTTCAACAAGAAGACTCGGAAATTCGAGGACCTATCCTTATGTGATGAGTGCCTGCAGCACCCCGGAGATTCCAACCAGGAACCGCAGAGCAGCTGGCGATTACAATACACAGATGAATCTCTTGTCGACCATTGGAAGACCTGCAGATTCCAGGGGCTCAGGCTTCGGTCTGGAACTGTTATACAGAGACGCTAAGTCGAAGATTGTTAGTGAGTATCCCAAGAGAGCTATGTACAGGTGAACTGATACTCTGAGAAGGTCCGTGACGCTTACATGGCTTCAATATGATTCCTTGGACGTTTGGGTGGACTGGGCTGTTATTGCAACATGTGAGAGGCATAGGGATGAGTGTTTATCGCAAGGTGTTGAGACGATCTACCTTGGCAGGTTTCGATTAATTTATTCCATAAGGATCAAATTGAATTTTCAAATTATGAACTACAAAGCGGACTGGGTTGCCCTGTCATTAGTTTGAAGTGCAATGCTGGCGTATAGGTGACCTTGTAGGAGCTGCTTCACGAACATAAATTCGTATAGTGTCAACGAGCGGCAAGCATCATCACTCCAGCCATGAGTTTTATTAGGGCCACGAGCCATACAAATTTCTAACCTCGGCCTCTATTGTTGTTGTTATTGTTGTCGTCCATACAAGAAGGCACTGGGCATCATGTTAACGATGATGGTAATTAGTACACGACAACATTAAACCCCAACTCTCTAAAACACACCACCCTCGATTTTTATCTTCGCTCTATATACGTATCCAGCCCAATCATTCATTTAGTAATATGTTTCATCACAGTTCATGATAGCATCACATTCGATACATTTGTGCTCACCTACCCTAGATCGCCCACAACGCCGCCAACTGCGGTTGTAGCAAAGCTCATGAACTGGGACTTGGTATATGCCAGAGTCCAATATCTGATCAAACTATTGACCTAACGGTTTATGTTGGTAATCAATCGCCACGTAATGCCTCGATGCTGCTGGGTCGCCTGGCAAGAGGTGGACCACGACTTGCTCAGAACAACATAAACATCATGGTGAAAAAATGCAACGATTAGCTGGGGAAGTCACTGAAACGATTGTTTTGGAAGTTACAGATTATTAAGGTTTAAAGGGTTAAAAGCGAGAGCTGTTGGATGCTGCTACTTGAAACGAAGAGATCGATAGAGAGAGAGTAGAAGAAAAGGGGGATCAGCAACCTACATAACATGAAGATCAGATAGAGCCCACGCATCCCAAAATAGCCAGAAACAGTCTGGAAGAGGCCCAGAGAGGAATAAAGTATGGTACTCTGGAGATAACCGGTGGTATTGATGATGCAAGCTGCAAAATTGGACCGATATCCTCCAGTCCTTAGGCTTGAGTCTGAACGCAACACCGTGATTTTAAATTTACGAAAAATGGATGTTTAGACCCTACCATAATAGCCAAGATAATTTGTCCGTTACGGAGCTAGTGCCCCTATTCGGTCCTCGTATGTGGTGTAGATCAAGGCGGCATCTCATGAACGGATTGTCCGATTGACACTTCACGTTTCCGAAACCGCACCTAAAGGCATCCATTACCCATCGAGCAGAAACATCTAGTAAGCGTGGATATGACACTGTGAGTATGTGATAGATTGACCAATGCCAACTTCAATTGTTTCATGTGTGCTCCGTGGACCGCTCACTCAACTTACACTCGACTTTCGGTCATTACCATACACTTCGGGAAACAGAGCCAAAGTGCCCACTCACAATGGTAAATCGCTCGTCTTACGCCATCCTCGATAAGATGGAAACACTGATGACGTACTCAGATAGCATGTCCTGGAGAAACCTGTCACAGTTGTTGAACAATTCGTCAACTTGGCTGACATGGACTTGGCCCACCCAACAGCACCAATTGCGTTTGCCAAGTCAGTTTCAGTGCCATCTCGAATTCATGCGCTCCCATGCCTCATCACGTGGTAGGTAAGACCGAGGCGAGAGGAGCAAAAAGTTTCTGTTTCGTTAATCGTACGCAGAATGGCCGTGGTTAACAACAGATTTAAGTTTAGCTGGTGAGTTGTGGCGACATGTGGGCCGGGATGGCAGGGGGGGCCAGGCCAGGAACAAGGGTGAAGCCGGAGGGGGACGCTTGAGCGGATGAACTGATGTGAGCCAGGATGCAGGGAGGAGCATGATGAAGAAGGGGAGGGGCAGTGGCATAAGGATTCAATGCAAGATGGATGAAGTCTTGTGAAGGTTAATCAATCTGGCGGGAGTGAGGATTCGATGGCTGCTGATAATAGGCTGAGCCGATGTGGTATAAGAGGAGGATTTCTTGGCATATCAAGACGAATCACGAGTAATTTCGGGCGAGGACGGAAGTGAATGAATGTCTTGGGAACAATCAAGAAGCACAACTGTTTATGTTGTTGATGCTAATGCCGGCCAAGGTCCCAAAGAGGAGTGCTTTTCAGGTACGGCATGCAGGTACGCGACAAGCGAGATGGGAGACGAGATTTTTCCATATTTTCTTGTCTGTTCTAGTGCGCGGAAGAAAAGAAGGTCGTGTTTTGTTTCGTGGGATATTTTTCCGTCTGTCGTTCTAGCGGGTCTATCTTTGGTGTTTCTCAGGACCACCAACCATTATGGCCAAGGTTAAGCCTCCAACCCCAGCTTGGCAGGTACCTGGTCGCCCATACCTGCCTGCCTGCCTACCTTACCGTGAGCGCGCAGCTGGAGCGTGTCAGTCGTCTCAGGTGGCTGACGGCAGCGCCTCCCAAGAAGGGAAAGGCAGGCACGAACAGAGGAAGGCACCAATAACGGCGCCCCACTCTGCCTACGGTCGGCGCTGGGTCTCTCCTTCAGGTTCTGGTCGGGTCGTCTCTCTCTCTTTTTTCCATCAACAACATCTTTGGGCGTATAAGGGGCCAACCATCATCACGGTAACCGTTCCTGGTCGCATCACCGAGGCCATACGTGCATATTCAGCTGTGGCGCTTAGAGAAAGAAGAAATGCGAGAGACAGAGAGAGGCAGCGGATCCTCCTCTGATATCGTCCATCGTCGCAGATATCGACATGGTCGTCATACACGTTTCCCCTCAGCAGCAACAGCTTCGCCTCGCCTCCCCCTCCGTGACAAACATGACCACGTTCTGGCTTCCCGTCCCAGGAGCCTGGGATCGCTAACCTAGCTCCTCGAGGCATGGCCCCTCAGCTACTAGTCCCAAGCAAGCATGGGCGACAACGTGGGGACGGCATCGTGCTTCAGATCTGTCGCAGGACAGGGAACTACCCCCTGCCTCTCACCAAAGCTCCCCTTGCTTGCTACCCCTGCTCCACGCCACCCAGAGAGCTTTTCTGTGGTAGCTCCCGTCCGGCTTGTCGCCCGATGCCGCCTCTCGTTCTACTTGGAGTCAGGTAAAACGCTGGAATGGCATAGCCCCCCCTTTGGGTTGCGTTGCTCGTTGTTTAGGGTGCCATCCCCCCCTCAAGTCGACCTCAGCGACGTTTCACTCTCTCATTCTCTCTCTTTGTCTGTCTCTCCCTCTGTTTGTGTTTCTTCTCCGTGTATCTGTCTCTGTCTCTCCTTGTATCTTTGTTTTGCCTTCTCTAAATTTCTCTTGCTGTCTCTCACTCACCCAGTCTTTCCTTGTTGCGGCTCTCACTCTCTCGTCGAGCCGTCATCTACTCACTCTTATTCGCATCGAAACTCGACAGGTGACAGGATCATCCAACTATATGAAGATCTAAATGAGCTAGGTGGCCAGCGAGGCCCTATGTCAATTTCTGCTCATCCTGCAACTGTCCAACTTCGTTTCGTGTCAGACAAGGCTTCTGGCACTTTCTCACACTCCGCGACTGGCATCGCGAATATTCTTTCTGGTCGATCATGTTAGGCCTCCGGGCTGGGACTGTGTTGAACTTCATCCTTGGAAGGCAGTATGCCGGCATACCACAACATATCGACGTTACCGAATCCGCCTCGCTTGTCGAAAGAGCCCCAGTGGTCATCACCGAGACCGTCATGGAGTCCCTGATCGTTGTTGTCCCAAAGACAACAACGGTACAGGTTACTTACCATGTTCCAATGAATGCTTCGACGAGCGCCACGGCCGACCCGAGCGTCACCCTGCCCTTTGCTTCAACAGCGATACTTAACGCCACATCCTCCACTTACGATCCCGCGCAGGATACCCCTCTCTTCGCCATCAACCCATCGTTGATCCTCTCCGAGACTCAGGAGAGTGAACCGGTTCCCACCACTGCAGCTGAAGGAGATGCCTTGCCCGGGACGAGTGGCGCAAACGAGACAGCGGCCCCTATTGAGACCGCAACTACCGAGGAGGCTTCTGCTGAGCCCACCGCCGAGCCGACCTCTGAGCCAACTTCTGAGTTGGCTTCTGAACCGATTCCTGAGGTGACTTCCGAAGCGGCGTCCACGGAGACATCGGAAGAGGCTCGGTTGGTGAGCGAACAGGACTCTACCTCGTCCGAGGTTCTCCTTTTCGACACCGCGTCATTGACTTTCACAGGCCCTCCTGGCCTATCCACAACTCTTCAGACCAGATCAGGGACTACGACTGCCGCCTCTGCCCCCGGATCGACTCAATCTTCTGATGGTTTTACCCCTGACGATGGTGAGACGGGCATCACTGACCCCCAACCATCGTTCACTACGGCAACCCTGCCTGGTGGTCTCATCACGACTATTGGACTCGACGCGACAGCTGGCAATGACCAAGCCTCAGAGACCGACGGTGCTGACGTTATCAGCAAGGAGTCTAATGACAATGCCACAACGCCTGTCGTTGTGGGCAGTGTTGTTGGATCCGTGATGGGATTGTCCATGCTGGTATTCCTCCTCTGGTTCTTGAGACGACGTTCAACGAGGCGCCGCCGCAGGAGCACGCTCCTGACTCCTCTTGGTATCCCCCCAGGTGCGCCTGGTGGCATGGGTGGCGAGAAGTACGAGATCGACAACCACTCGCTGGGCCCTACCCCTCGGTCCACCAAGCTCGCGGCCGCCGTGACGGCCAACGCAAAGAAGTTTGGGCACAAAATCAGACTCTCGACCAGCGGCGCTCCCGGTGTCAACATGAACCGCGGAAACTCGCAGTTCCTCGACTCCAACCCGTCCCACAGCCGAAGCACATCCATGGGACCCTACCCCAGCAGCCGAGGAGGCTCGTCCCAGGCACACCAAGGATGGTGGTCGCGACTTATCCTGGAGTCTAGCGCCGAGAACCTTGAGGCCCAGGAGATTTCGGAGAAGGAGCGCGGGATGACACGAACGCCGAGCCCGAACCCCTTTTCGGACGGCCACACCATGGCTGCGGTGCCTCCAGTCAACCCTTTTGCTAGTGCTCGAGACTCGCTGGTCCCCTCTCCGTTGGCTCCTGGACATTCGCCGCCTCAGCGACCACCGCGCCCAGATAATCCCTTCTCGGATTCGAACTCGGTTGCGCCTCTTGCTCCCACTCACCTGCCACCGACCACATATGTGGCGGATGTGCGGAGATCTAGGGGTCCTTCGATGGCGCGCAACCTCACACCTCCTGGGCCGAATGGAACACCCAACCTCGCACTCCCCACGTCCCGCGAGGCGTGGCGCGACAACATCCACTCGAACCCGTTCGACTTGGAGCTCGATGGCCGACATGTGCCCAGCGTCAGCAACATTCATCCCATGCCGCCGCGGTACACAGCTGCCAGCTCCGTCTACGGCGTGCCAAAACGGGCTACAACACACTCTCGCGCCGAGAGCTTCACCTCGCGATATACCAGCGGGGTGAGCATGCTCGAGGACTGGCCCGTACCGCCTACCGACTCGAGATATAGCGGAGCGGGCTACCCGCGACACTCCCGATGCGAGAGCGACAGTGTCCTTGGTCGCCAAAGCGTGGGCCAGGCAATGTAAGCCAAGCCTTGACTGAGCATGTCATGTCATGTCATGTCATGCGGGGCGAGTTTTCATTTCGTTGTGTCTCGACGCGGGGATAAGCGTGACGGTTCTCGGAGGGTGTCACTCGCCCGCTGCACTACATAGAAAAAGTTGAGGAAAATACCTATTTAGATGGATACCAAAACGGGGTTGATATTTGGAATGTCAGCGTTTGTGCTTACGATACCACAGAACTACGTTTTCTTTTTTGTATAGAACAAGGCACATTGTACATGTTGCTATGGAAGGAAGTGACGAAGTCCATTAGAAGAACTTTGTGTGCATTGCTATGCCCCGTCGAGAATTTAATGATAGAGCGTATTAATGCAGATGTTTGTGCCCCAACTAGGATCTGTGCATACCTTGATTTGTGTGACATTCTGAGGTATGATTGTACTTGATTGGCTTGATGGTGTTGATCGAGTCTATTGCCGATGAGAATACTCCCGTCATATGAAGCTGGCTCTCGTATCTGTAAGTATCTGTCTGAAGCTTACTTCCATCTCTCACTAGCTAACAGATGGGAATGTACATTGAAGACAGGTACGCGGCCTGCTCCTGGGATATGGCACATTTGGTGATACGAAGACATGGGGGGAAGGCGAGCGACCGATATCACCATGGGTTAGAATAGTCGCTCTATATATAGAGGTGATCCTTGACCAAGTGCCCTAGGGATCTAGACAAGTCGAATTCAGGGGACAGGGCCATTGATAACTATAGCAATTATTGTAAAGTCATAAATGGAGAGATTGGTTAAGTGCCTGGTCATAAAGTGGACAGGTTTCTTGTCATGAAATGAAGAGGATTCTCGCCAACTGCTTAGACACATGCAAGTAAAGTTGCCGATAGCCTCCTAATTCTTTGGCTTCCATTATCCTTGCCTTGATTCACCTTTACGTCGTCCACTATCCCCCGAGTGACTCTCACCGGAAGTCTATTTCTACCCCAGTAGTTGGAACTCTTCGTCAGGTCCATCACTACCGGCTCCCCCCTATGACCGGCTCCCCATCAGTCTCGGTAAGGAGTCATTGCACAAAGTCAAATAATCTTTGACCGAGAGTGCTGATAAAACATGTGAAAAACACACCAAGAAGCTGCCGATTGACTCATGGCCGAAGAGTACTTTGGGAGGCAGAGTTAAAAGAATGTGTGTACCCGGGAGCGAAACCACCTCCAGTGGAGGAATAAAGTTCTAAACAGCCATTGGAGAAGCAACATGTGCCGCGGACCGAAAGATGGACATGTATAAAGAAGGCCGCCTCTGTGAAATCAGATTCATCGCCATCAGTCTTGGATCGTGAGCTGTCTCTACCTTGAAAAGCTATCCCCCTTTGTTCGGTCTCTTTGGTTAACTAGTGGCCCTACCAGGACGAATCCCCAGTGTAAGTCAAATGCCTCTCACTGCTTTCTTCCACAGAGAAAGAGGCTAAGGACCATGTAGCTCTCCTTGCCCATCATGGAATCTTCCCAACCAAAGCCCCCGCGGGTCTGCACCTCCAGATACCGGGCCGCATCACCTGTGCTCCGCTTTATGGAGCTGGAGTCTGTTCATCGTCCCCTACCTGATATCCTCCAAGCCCACAAAGAGTCGTTCATCGAAAAGGCTAAAAACGTACTGGAGCACTACGGCCTTGTGGAAGGGGACGACACGACGGTGGACCTCCTATACCGTCAAGGATGCTCTGTTAGGGGGGGAGGGGGTGTCCCTACGCTGTACATAACTACGCCGTGGAAGAAAGACACTTCTCATCTATGGCCACGCGCCGTCGAGGATATCAAAACCCATGTGGATGGTGTCATACAGGGCCGTGACGGAATCGACCTCCACGTCGAGATGATGGCCCCAGAGCGTTTCCTACGCAAGTACTTGGGCCCGGCCACTGGCCACCCGCGGCCCACTGAGGACGAGTGGGACTCGATCAGCACCATGGTCCAAGAGACTCTCGACTCGTACGAGGCAACCAGGGACCACTTCGTAACCATCGGCCTGTTCAAACTTGGATACTCGGAGAAGATGGAGGAGAACCCCATCACTATCTACGTCTCCCTCTCGTATGAGTCCGACGAGACGGGGTGGGAGGAGGTCATCGTAAATATTGAGAATGAGCTCCACGAGAGGGACATGGACTTTGTCGAGGTTCATCTTGAGCACAATGTTGGATGGGGACTGGGATGGGATGAGTTTGGTATGATTGGGGTCCTGCTTCCCAGACGAAGAACAGGAACAAAGGCTGACATTGACTATAGATTAATCACATCGGTGTTGAACGGTATAGACAAGCCGTCATCTTGACATCTATCTAACGTCTATGGGGGATGCTTCGCACTCTGGTTCTTCTTGGTAGAAAATGGCAACTTGGTCTAAACTTGATCACATCTCGTCCTTATCCCATAGCCTACAGGTGATCTAAACCCTTCCCCAACCTTTGCTCACTACAACCCTAATCGTGCACAACCAATCCAATCATTACCTTTCTCACCTCCCATCCTTAGTACGTAGGTCTTCTTAGGCCGCTCTAGCTCGCCTCGTTATTGGTCGCCGTCCTTCTCGGAGGTTAGATATCGGCTGGCGGCCCGAGGTGGAGTATCGTGTCTGCCGAGCCGGAATGCCTCGTCGGACCCTGAGTAAGTGAAGATGGCCAGCAGGACAAAGCCTTGCCCTTTTCAACCCGAATATTATGAGTTGCAGCATTTCTGCCTTGCAGGCGGGGTGATTGCCTTGGCGCTTAATCGGAACGAATCAGGACGAGTTATGCCATGACTAAATCAGGCTGTAGGCTTGTTGACACCAGACATGAAGGAGGTCGATATTCAGCTGAGCCTCTCCCGAGCCTGACACTGCCACGTCGTTCTGCATCAGTCAGCGCCCATGGTGACTTGAAATATTCTCGCCACGCTCGGATCCAACTCTCTTCCTTCAACCGTCGCCATCCTTTGAACTTGTTTGCATTGGACAACCTCGGCAACCTCCACCTTGCCACTATGCGTCTTTTGAATACCACCTCACTCAAACTTGAATACTTTGCTGGAAACAGAATCCCCAAGTACGCCATACTGTCTCACAAATGGGAAGCCGAGGAGATCCTGTTCGAAGACCTCCAGACCGACAAGTGGCCTCAGAAGAAGGGTGCTGACAAGGTCAAAAGAGCTTGTTCCCGAGCCAATGAGGATGGTTACGAGTACATCTGGATCGACACCTGCTGTATAGACAAAAGCAGCAGCGCTGAACTCTCCGAGGCTATAAATTCCATGCTTAACTGGTATCATCATTCCCAAGTATGTTATGTCTACTTGTTTGATGTTCCTACGAAGGAATTCACCAAAAGTGTATGGTTTACTCGAGGATGGACACTGCAAGAACTTATCGCCCCTGAACAAGTCCAGTTCTTTGACAACCGGTGGAGAAGGATCGGGGACCGCGCATCTTTGCTCGAATCCATCGTCAAGGTGACTGCGATCGATCGACGAGTCCTTGGCCGAGGACAACACCACCGACATTGCCAAGACCAAGACGAAGACTTGGGTTATTGGATTTGTTGTCCCTGCAATATGTACGGCGATGACCTGAGCTTTGGTCAGTTGCTTTCGTCGTTTAGCGTGGCTACGCGCCTGTCATGGGCAAGCAGGCGAGTGACGACACGTGTGGAAGACCAAGCATATGCGCTCCTGGGATTGTTCAACGTGAACATGCCCCTTCTGTACGGCGAGGGAACGAAAGCATTTCGGCGCCTCCAAGAAGAGATCATCCGGAATTCCAATGATCAGTCTATCCTGGCTGGTCAACACCACTTCTACATCAAGTCGAGTGGCAACCTGAACGACGTATTCAGTCACTTGTTTCCACCTGACCCACGTGCGTTCGAGCATGCCGCCAATCTGGAACGACCAGGCACACTCCCGAAACACCTGTCCATGACGCTCACGAATCGCTGTCTGAACACGGACTTGCATGTGTGTCCTTGCTGGTTGCGAGATGGAGAGCCGTCTGAGCCCAGGCAGGCGTGGCTAGGAATCCTAGCCTCTGTCTATTCGAACGATCACCTGTCCCGGCCGGCGATCATCCTAAACAAGCTAAATTCAGGAAACAACCAGCACGTCTTCACAAGAGAATATTTACCTTACAGCCCCTTGATTAGAATATCCCCGGGCGCTCTGTCGGGTAGAGATGGACAGGTTGAGATTTCCAACGGGCGCATCGTGGTGCGGTTCGATCCAAGCCGCATCGAGATGATGAACATCGATCTGTTGATACATTCTCCCACGGAGATAGATGAAACCCCGACGCCCGCCATAAGGATCAGCCCAAATATAGGAGGACAGGACGGCATGACATATCGGATACGGGCATCGTTTCCAGAGCTGGACGAAGCACCAAATGGCCAGGCCCGCGACGCAACGTTTATGATCAGAAAACCCCAACAAACACTAGACAATATGTCTGGGCTTCTCGCCATTGATGATGGGTCTAGCCACGGATTCTTCGTCGCATACGGCATTAAAACGAGCTACGTTCCAGACACTGGCGTGGAAGATTATGCGGCATCTTATGAGTTTTACCCCTGGTGCGGACTGCTGGCATGGCATCAAGTCGTCCCTAATCGAGAGTTTACCCCAAAAGATGGCGAGCCAGCCAACACCCTTCAAGATATGATTCGCTTCCGCCACTCGGATGCTCATTTGCTGAGACGACTCGACAAGACTCAGGTTTATGACTTTATGGACTGGCCCGGGCTTGATATACGAGCCCAAGTAGAGATGACGCCGAAAACTTTCCTGGAACAGACTGTGTATGACATGGAGATTTTTGTTTGGAGGGAACAATTGATGGATCAGTAGAAACTCAAGGGTCGTGACGGGCGAGGTTCCAACAAGAGGTCACTACAACGTCGATGAAACGATTATATCAACCTGCCACTTCAGTTCCGCTTCAAACCTAAGGAAAGAGAAAGAGCTTGAAAGTGTTGTCATTGGGCTTAGAACTTGGTTCCTTAAGTGACCAGTCTGCCTCTCCTGTAATTCGTCCAACCATCTAACACGATGCCATCCCCAGAGTGGCCTGACACGACCATGACATCATGCCATTGGCCTACACTATCTTCTACCTGATTGGACGTTTTAAATGGCCTGCAGGGTCTCCCGTCCCTCCCTTTGGCGCGAGAAGATCGCGTTCTACGCGCTGAGCTGCGACCTGCGCGCGTAAATTGCTCGTCGCACGCGCGCATAACCCGACGCGCGAGAGGGACTTGGACCCAACTTCATGCGTGGCCCCCTTTCACAGGGCGAGTCCATTGTGCCATGCACGTCGTTCCACGACTGTCAATTGCACGAGATACACAGAGTACTGAAAAAAGTATCAACAAGTCTTCATTTTTGGTCGAATGAAAAGTGAATACGTAATAAAAAAAAAGTAGTAGTAGTAGTAGTAGTAGTCACATTGTCCATGAGCCGTCCGAGTACCATCTAATCTGTCCTGGCCTTTTTTTACTCTCCCGAACCAACCACAACCAAACCGAATTTCGTCTTTGTGTGTAATAAATGCAAGCTTGAGCCTGTCATGTAGTCCTCCATCACATCTCGATCGAGGATGAAACAAGAAACCAACCTCCTGGCCTCGAAAATGGGCCGGGGGCCACCTGGGTCAACCAACAGTCGGGAGGACCATCTTTCATGCCGCTGAGTCTATAACGCCGTCGCAAAGGAGAAAAAAAAAGACATGGATACAGAACCTTGTACACCTCAACTGCCAGTAGTAAAACAATCCAGACAATAATTAAAGGAAAAAATATGCGTGCGTGCGTGCTGCTGTAGTATGTGCCGTCATGGTATCATGTACATGAGGAAATCAGATGTCAATGTCGAGGCCCTCCAAACCCTTAAAGGGCAAGACGATGTCGTCCAAGGGGATGCCGCTTGGTGACTAGTCAAACGTCAATCGCCTTTGGGTCACGCTGACGGGTGTCCTAGTTGCCGTGATGGTGACGGGCGTCTTCCAGGGCTTTTGTGCTGGACTGGGTGTGATGTTGACAAAGTCGGCAAAGTCAAACGCTTGGCTTGGGGTGGTTGGGAACAGGTTACCCCCACCGGGCGTCATCATCATCGACGAGGGCAGATCCATCTTACTGTTCTTCTGCGGGGGAGTCGAAGGAGGATCCATCCTTGTTCTGGTAGAGGTCCTGACGGCCGGTGATGGTGAGGCTGCAAGGTAGAGAAGTAGATCTGCGCCCTCCTCACCCGTCTTGCCACCGTTGGCGCCTGACCCGGCGTCGCCCTTGCCCCGTCTGTTGCCGAGGGTTCGGGACCGCATGGGTGGCGTGCGAGGAGGAGAGGACCGGATGCTGGCATGGTTGAAAGAGTGAACCGGCAGGAGGTCGTCATCGTCATCGGAAGGGGCAGCAAAGTTGGGTGATGTCAGCTCACGGCTCATGAGACGCTGCTGGAAAAAGGAGACGTCTGGACCGGCCGACGTGGTGAAGTGCTGCTGCCGGCGAGGCTTGAGGGGAGAAGAATGGGCCAGCTGGTGCGAGTTCTTCCACGAGGCGTGAGCGCCAAGAGACTTGTGAGCGGTGGGAGAGGCCCGGAATCGCTTGCTCGGGCTCGAGGAGGCATCGGCAAAGGTGGCATAGTATGTGCGCTTGCGGTGTCCGGTGCTGCCGTTGCTGGAGCCTACTGCATCCGAGAACAGGGGCGCCTTGAGGGGGGAGCTCATGAGGGCTCGGGAGGGATACGGGAGATCGGATGCGCTGGAGGATGAGTCGGAGAGGAGGTCGCCAGGCTCGGCGAGGCGCTTCCGTCGCATCTCCTCCTCGACTTTGGGCTCGATCGAGTCGAGGGTGAGGTCCTCCCAGCCATGCTTGGTCTTGAACTGGGCGAGGGCGAGTCGGTTCTGGAGTCGGCGTGCGATCTAGAAGTGGGGGAAGAGTGTCAGTCAGTGTCAGTCCAGCGACTCACTCACGGGAAACAGTATGACTGATTGCTTCTGCGCAAGATGAGGAATCCAAGAAAAAACTAACCTTGCTCACTTCTGCACGCTTGAGCACGCAGTCGACGACATCTTCGGGCTGCTTCTTCCAAGGTGATGACATGGCGGACGCACGCTCTGCTCTTTGCACACTCTGCTGCTAGGGGCAACCGCCGTTGAAATCTGCACCTCTCTCTGATCCCCTAAAAATTGCTGGCAATGTCCTGATTTTATTCCGATCCCGAGTTATATATAATTGAAAAATGTTGTCTTTATTGGTCAGTTTCCGAGAGTGAATGCGCAGTCGAAGTTGGTGGGTGAATGAGTGAAGGAAGGTCGAGGCCAAGTTTGGTGGTAGTGTTCAAAAGGTTGAGATGGAGATGGAGTGCGTGAAGAATCCAAGTTCAAGGAGACAGGCGGCAGGGGAAGGTTTGCTTCGAGTACAGCGCAGTGCAAGCCCGCTAAACTGACCAGAGGTGGGCTGCAGCCTGTACCTGTAGGCACCCTGCCCTGTAAGCTCGATGGATTGGGTGGAATCGTCCAAGTGTGAGGGGCTCGTGCCGCCGCGGCCGGGTAACCAGTTGCAGGGGGGGACGAGAGAGAGGGGGAGAGTGGTCGTTTCTTTGTTCGTTCGTTCGTTCGTTTGCTGTTAGTGAGTTCAGCTGGAATCTTGGTTTCGGGAACCGACAGGGACGGGAGAATGCATAAGTAGAGCGAGGGATATGAGCTGAGATTGGATGGATATGGACATCCACGTGTGAATAAACGTGAGGTGTTCGTCAAGAAAGGGGAACCTCTCTCACTCAACGGTGAACTATGGGTTTGCTCGGCAACTGAAAAGAAGGAAAACCCATCACGATAGTATCGATGTCAGTTAGATCCGGCAATTCAACTGGCTACTCAGTGTCTGTCTCCATTCACTCGCTCGTCACTGGGGCACCTAAAAAAAATCCATGGCATCCATTCCTCATTCCTCTGGAAACAAGCCACACACCGTTTGGCCTGCTAAGTTAGGCGCTGTAGGCTCCCGATCTGCCCTGGGAGATTTTTAATTAAAGAGGCCCATGCCTAAAAAAAAAAGTACTTATGCACGCACTTTGCACAGCAACCACACCAAGTCCAATCGCTTAACAGGGCCGCCGCTGCCGGGCCAGCAGCAGCCCCAGCTGGCGTTTTGTCATAGGGCTCTGAGGTTCCAACTGCTTCATGCTGAGCACATCTCTGCTCACTTGATAGGTCGTCGTGGGCTGCGGACGAACTGCAGAACCTCCTCCTTGCTTGAGGCCACCTAAACCGTCACCCGACAGAGCCTTGCTGGGCTTGCATCTGAGACTTGGTGACAAGATGTTGGTGGACGCTTCAGGGCTTTGCTTTGCTTTGACAATGACAATGGATGACACTTGGTCAGCGCCGAGTTTGATTGGCCTGTGGCTGTTCCAGGGTTGACCACACTCGGTGCTGACGCTTCAGCTGGCTGGCTGAAGTTGGGAAGGATGCGCCATCACTGGTTAACAATAGGAGCTGAATAACTCGTCTCCTTATTCTTCTCCACCAGTTCGCCAAGGGGAGATTGATACTTATTGACCATCTCGGCTCCCTCTTGGACGCACAATCGAGCTCAATTGAACCATGAATGTAGAAACAATAGCTCTCCGGCAGCTGCTCTCGTCAATCAGGGCAGAGTTGCACTATCGCGACGAGCTACCCCAAAAGAGACAAGGTGGCCGTGACCAAGGTCTGGACCTTGTCGGGGCCTGGAAATTACCTGGACGATAGTTCTCGGCACTTTATCAGCGCTGAACCGTCCAGGATCTGTCTGTTTCATAATTAACTTGTTCTCTGAGTGAGTGAGGCTAGATAACATCGTGATCGCGCACTGCTAAAGGAGAGAGTCGGCGGTGAAGGACCGAGACAGACTTGATCTCAATTGCTACAAAGACCCTGAGAGTTTCCACAGCATCACGAGCCCTGAGCCCAAACCTAAAAAATGCCACCACCTTTTCATTTCAATTGGAACATCATTCGCACAATTGAGAAACAGACTTCAAGGGGGAACCGATACGTGACTTTCCAACCATGAGAAAATGGATGTGGTAGCTTAACCTGATCGGAGACGGAGTTGACGCCGAAGAAAGCTCAATCCTGGCCTGATTTTAAAAGCACTGCTGAGCTGGCAGTTG
Source organism: Fusarium protoensiforme (assembly GCA_011320165.1). Lineage (NCBI taxonomy): Eukaryota > Fungi > Ascomycota > Sordariomycetes > Hypocreales > Nectriaceae > Fusarium > Fusarium protoensiforme. Next base: position 21,176 of record JAANQP010000225.1, read on the forward strand.
GCTGCTGTCTCCAACATGTATGACGTCTCTCAAAGCAACACCCATGTCGTGCTTGCTGCATCGCCGTTGCTCGTTGGGATGGCGGAGGACGAGATAAGTCTCAAACAAACGACTTCAAGGTCGAGTTCACCAAGCAACCAGTGACTGAGTCCTTGGTGAGACAAGTCAACTCGTCTTGTTTCAAAACTTGACCCAGGTGTCTGGCAAATCCCAAGACCTTAAACAACCCACGTTATTCCCACCAAACACGAGCCCGATCGTCGTCAGTCCGTCATCATTATCCACACCCAGCCAACATGCTTAACTAGGCAACTATTTACATACAGCAGCGGACATGCCGCTGGAAAATCCCATCTCCTAATGATGCAAAAGCAAGGTTGGGTTCGGCGCTTGCTGTCGCACGTTGACGATCTGCCCCTGGCAAATCGGGATGTGGATTGGGTCGGTATCTGGCCTATGCGGATAGGGATGGGAACGTGTGCGTGTTGACGTACGGCTGGCGCAAATATAGAAACAAGGACGTTGTTGCTGATATCTGATTGGCGTCGCCGTGAATTCCCCTTCATCTACGAGATGGAGTCTTGATCCATCACGAACAGGGAAATATGAAACGGGAGAAGACAAGGCTGCTTCGAGAAGACATCATCTAACCAACGCTCGCTCTCTACTCGGCACATCCCATCGCATGGACACACCGACCGCCATTCTCGGGGCCTTTAGATACGGAATCTTGTTAGATGGACGTCGGCGCCGGCGCGGGCTATTCCCGCCCGGGAGGAGATGGAGGGCGACGTCATGGACCATGGCGGTCCATACCAGACCAGCTGGCAGCGGGCGACGACTATCAAGATGCGACACAGTCCAATCCAAGCGTCCTCTTTTTGGTGGACTCTCCGGGATTACCTTTTAGACCTGGTCCCGCTGGGTGCGGCCGGGTCGACTATCGAGCTCCACCCGTTGCCCACTGTAGCGCATCGTGTGCCTCTTTCCATCCGGGCTTGATCGTGATCCTCCTGGAGGAGTTGCTCCATGAATGTCTGCCCGAGCAAGGATTAGATTAGCTATCAGTGCCAGTCCAGCCGGTGTTTCTTGTCAGTGCCGTGCCAGCTGGTGAGCTGTTCGAGCAGCTGTGTCCCAGTTCCCGTTGATCCGTTTCACCTGTTCCTGGCGTCTCTTCTCTCTCCCTCTCCCTCTATTTATCTCGTACCGACTTGGACTCGTAAATATCCAATCCATACCTGTCCCCCTCCACGCGGCCAACCACCCCTCCATCCTCCTGCCCCAAGCGGCCTCCACCGAAAGCCTCCACAAATCTCCAATTGCTTGAGCTCCCTGCTACTGTTCCATCCATCCACCACCCATACCCATCGCACGCAGCAGCGGGCACCTAACATTAGCAGGCACCGCGGCCCTGCAACCCACCTCTTTCCAGCGGACCCCCCGGGCGAGCTCCAACGCACTCTCGGCGATTTAGCCTGGTCCCGTCGCCGTGCTGTCGTGTCGTCCGGCCCTCCATCCGCCATCCGTCATCCGTCATCACATATTTCTCCATATCGATCCAGGATATCCATCCAGGGGGTGGTCGGGGAGACAGGTTAGGTTGATGAGTGAGGGTTATCTTTCCAAGGCAGCGTGGAGAGTGGATTTTGGTTATTAAATCTTTTCCCTTCCCGAGTTCCTTTTTTAATTCCGCTTCTTCCATCTTTTGGCTCTTTCCTTTTTCTTGGTCCCTTTCTTGTCATATTGGCAGGAGCAACCTCCGACCGACCGTCAACATTCGACGACGGCTTCTATCCTACGCACCCCCCTCCAGAGCTCACTCCACTTGCGTCAACCACACCCCCCGTTCGTTCATCTAAGCCGGACTACTACCTACAATACGAGCTCCTACTTCCGTCCGTCTACCACCTACCACTAGGTCTCGGTAATACAACCTTCTCCATTCCCTCGTTTTCCCGTCTCTTGTCATCCCTCGATTACTCGACTCGACTCGACTTGGTTTCATTACCATCACCGAATCCTCGCCTCGACGGCCATCGAACTCTTGCCCCGCTGAGGATAGGTCCAAGTCGCCGGCGACCATGGCTCCGTCTTTCCTCAGCAATCTGCGCCGCCGCTCGAGGGCCAGTTTCCGCACCGATCGTTCTACAGATACGTCAAGCGATGGCGCCGGAAGCCAGGGAACGTCACCTTCGAGCGGTTCCCTTACGCCGCCCTCTTTTGACCACCAGTCAGATCCCGCTTTGCACCTGCAAGTCAAAGATCAGCAGCAGCAACAGCAGGTCCAGCGCCGGAAATCCCAGATCGCCCAGAGCCAGAGCATGCAAACTGTCCCACCGCGACCTCCCCTGTCGGCGCACTCGAACCGCGGCAGCGTCTCGGGCATGTCCGGACTTGGTGCGCCTGTCAACGGAAAACAGAATCTGCCAGTGTCGCCGTATGCCCCGAGATTGACCAACATTGCTGAAAACGCATGGGTATGTCTTTGACCATCTTTCATTCTCGTCCTCATGTCCAATTGGCTTCGCCGTGCGCTCGGAGGCGCAAGCCATAGCTTCAGGGGTCCAAGTAGTACAAGGATGCTGCTGCCAAGACCTCCAAGAAGCTTCGCTGCAAGTCATTGTTGACAGCTGCTAACTCGGCACAGGTCTATCAAAAAGTACTTCTGGTCTACGGCTCCATCGGCGATCCTGCCCATCATGCGGTCGACGGAACACTCAATGTCTGCCGCCTCGACGACAATTTCCCCGCGATCAGCTGGCCCGTCTGCAGCTCACATTTCAAGGCTCTAGTCTACCTTCAACCAGGCGCAAACAAGCTACGATTCGAGTTCTCAAGCCCCAAGCTCGCCAACAGCAACAGCTCTAATCCGATCCACGCCTCATACGTGACCGTCCACATGTTGCCGACAACCAACTCTCCGCCATTGCAGCTTGCCATCGTGCTGGCCAAGGACTCTCCCGGGACCTTTGACGCTTCGCCCGCACGCGCCGAGAGGGAAGGCAATGGGTTGGAAACGGCCGTCAAGAAGTTCCGGATGGCGGCGTACCTGTGGCAGGCATTCACGTCGGAGCAGATGTGGCGGAATAAGCTTGGACGGCGAGCGTTCCGCTTCGATGAAGAATGGATGACAGGCACCGCCAACTATCGAGACCGAGAGAATGGTGTTATGCGATCCGAGGCGAGAGTCCATGTTATCCGATGCGACAAGACTGTTGCCGAGCTCCGAGATCTCAACAAGGCACAGCAGAACGAAAAGGCTACCCAGAAGGATGCGCTGTTTGGAATCGCCTCGGAGGCCATAAAGAAGCACTTCAACCCGCTCCCCGGCCAAAAGCTCTATGTTTCGGCTCTACTTTTGGACGCGCACTGGGACAAGGGCGCAAAGACCGTGACGGGTCATGCCGCCCTTGGAGGCGGAGATGGCGATCTACAACTGGCAATTTTTGGGTCTCACTGTCTGCAGAGCTATCCCACGAGCTTCGAGGAGGTTGTTCCAGCCTTCACAGACTGCACGCCCACCGATACCAACTATGTTGCCAACGACTGCAACGAGGCCGGCAGCTCTTGGGAGGCTGCCAACATTGGAATCGGTGCGCACCTCCATGAGACGGGTCACCTCTTTGGGTGCCCCCACCAAGAGAGTGGTGTCATGTTACGAGATTACGTTGTTCTCAACCGCACCTTTGTTGCTCGCGAAGCGTATTGTACCAGGACCAAGTCCAAGGGGGGCCTGGCGTTGCAAACTGATGAGTGTGGGTGGCACCGCCTCGATTGTCTGCGCTTCCGGGCTCATCCAGCTTTCCGTCTTCCGAACGATGGCCCGATGAACCCCGATGGTAGTGTTCAGGCCTTCCCAGTCGAAAACGGTAACGTTCTTATCATGGCGGCCACCGGAATCTACTTTGTAGAGATCTTTGCCGAAGGCGACGACGTCTGCCACTCCTGGATCGAGTATCCGACCGAGCAAGGAGCACCTTCGCGACAGGTGACACTGAGCGAACAGGAACTTCGTGGAAGAATGCCCGAGAATAAGAGGAAGGGTCGCTTCAGAATCTCGGTCAAATCGTACGGGGGCGGATCGCTTGATATTGATGACTTTAAGGCGTTTGCTTCCAAAGAATCGTCCGTTAAGCTGTCGAATGGAAAGACTGCATTCCGAAGCAAGAAGCTCGGATCCTCGAAGATGGATGGAAGTCAGCCTGCGGAGGCCATCTTCACCAGTGCTGTGAAGCAGGATCGTATCCTTTCGCGGGTCATTGCCTACCACGGGATGGCGGTAGATGGGTTGGAGTTTGTCTATGATGATGAGTCGACTCAGGTGTTTGGAAAGAAGGGCGGCAAGAAGGGAGGCGATGTTTTTGAGTTCGGTAAGACATCCTTTTGCATGATACAATTCGAAACGAACTAACCGTATTTCCTAGATGTCCGCCGTGGCGAGTACATTAGCGGTTTCGTCGTGCGGTCCGGCTTCTGGATTGACGGCATCCAAATTCTGACAAGCCTGGGCCGGAAGTCGCCCGTGTATGGCAATGCAAATGGCGGAGATTCGTAAGTGCCCTTCTGCCATTGGCCTTTCAATCCTAACACATGATGCAGACACACTTTGATACCCCCTCGAGGATACACCATCTGCGGCGTTTCAGGCTCATGTGGCCAGTGGCTTGATGGTTTCTCGGTTCTTATCACACGATGAACGAAGCATCAAACGCTCTCTTTTGTAATTTCGCACACGCAGCAAGATGGACAAGAGCCCGAAAGCCGATGGAAAGGCACTAATTGGCCGTTGGCTTGAGTAGCATGATGAGGAACTTGGCGACCATGGCCTTTGGGCTGGTCCATGCTTGGGTGCCGAGACACGTATATTCATCTTCCGGCGACTAAAAACACGCCGCAGGCACTAGGGAGGGCATAGGTCTTGACCCGGAGTTTGGAGTACATATCTTGTCTACTGCCTCTCACGAGGCGGCATACGTCACGGTAGGATATACATAACTAGGTATGGAGGGATGGGTACATATTACATCATGAGGGAGGTCGTCCTGAATTGATACATGTATGAAATGAATTATTGGGCTTGCGGACAAAGCAATACTATTTTGTTTATCAATGTTATACTGTAATGCTCGTGGAGATGTTATCTCCATCTCTTACTCGCGGCAGCCACAGTAGCATATTGGTGGACTACAACAATACATCGACTTTACGGTGAGAGCAAGCGTCTGTGCGAGTGTGTGAGCATGAGCTTTACATATGATCAGCTCTCGATATCAAGTGTCGGTAAGGGCCCTTTAAAGGCCAAAGTCCCCCTCTGAACACCTGTGCCAAGATACGCACGCCCCGATGGAGACACAAATGTGACGCTGAATTGCCGCCTTTGTCGATGCATGTGACCGTGGCCGATGATTTGCAGCCGGGGATGACCAGCTCCAAAGCGTTGAGCGTCCAAGCTGCGGAATCACGTGAAAAGGGCATGGGGACACTAAGCAGAACTGGGAGTAGCGCCCACATTGATGACGGCATCCCCACCCAAGCAAGGCAAGAAGTTGGCTGTGCCGTGTAGCAAACCCGCAACGGCAACCGCGACCAAAGGGCCTCCTCAACGTCAACCATCTCCATCCGTCTCGTATCCCCGTTGGGAAAGCCTCTTTTTTTTCCTTTCCTTCTCTACCACAGCCTCCCAACGCCACAGAACTTGCCAGACTATTGCATTACGCGGCTGTATCCATACCGACATTACTTTCGATTGCTCTGGAGACCTCTTTGCTTTTTTTCTTTTCCTGTTGACACCGCTGCTTTCAAGACAGAGCTTGACCTCAGTTGCGATTGCATTGCCATAGTCGACGCCAAGAGCTCGACATCGCGACGGTCCTCACCCCGAGCCGCCGGTTCTACTCAACTTCTCTACCCCCGCTCCCATCTACAGCTGTGGCCATAGGTCGCCGCAGAATGTCCAGGCGGAGCAACACGATGGCGTCGAACTCGAACGGAAACATCCCCAAGGACACCCCGTCCTCCAACCCAGGTGAGTTCTAGTCTGCCATGGTCTCGTGAGCAGGCAGAGGAGTGAAGAATGAGCTTCGCGAAGCTGACAATGCCTCAATCTGCAGCAATGGACAAGCAAAAGATGCTTCTGTCTGCCGACGTTGGACACTTTTCCCTTGTGCGCGCCATGCACCTTGCCGACTTGATCACCCTCCTGAACGGTATGCGCTCCCTCGATGCTACGCGGCATAATTGGTCTTGCCAGATAGTCTGGGCGAGGAAGCGGATGGCTAACTGAGCGATTTATAGGTGGCTGCGGTGTCATGTCCATCTTCACGTCGCTACGATACTGTCTCGGTGATCCCAACGTACACGACAACATCTGGCTTGCGCTCGCCTTCCTCCCGTTCGGCCTGTTCTTTGACTTTCTCGATGGAAAGGTGGCCCGGTGGAGGAAGAAGAGCAGCTTGATGGGCCAGGAGCTAGACTCTCTCGCTGACTTGGTATGTCCGCCTCCTTGTGTTACTCGTGACGTCAACGTTCTGACGCAACTCTCTTGGTTAGATCTCTTTCGGTGTCGCCCCAGCTATGGTGGCCTTTACTCTTGGCTTCCGCACCGTTGCCGACACAGTCGGCCTCACCTTTTTCGTTCTGTGCGGTCTCACCCGTCTCGCGCGTTTCAATGTGACCGTGGCTGTCCTGCCCAAGGACGCCTCAGGCAAGAGCCAATACTTTGAGGGCACCCCGATTCCTACCTCGCTCGGCATGGACGCCATCATGGCGTACTGGCTCTCACAGGGCTGGATCCACGACAGCCTGCCATTTGGTACCTGGTTCCAGGGCTCTGCTCTCGAGTTCCATCCCGCCGTCATTCTGTTCATGATCCATGGCTGCCTCATGACCAGCAAGACGATCCGCATACCCAAGCCCTAAAGGATGGTCAAAGAGACCGTTCAACACGGGATAACAGCGATGACATCATTACGAGATAGGAATAAGCGGGAAGGGTGGGAATTGGTGGAGCAACCGGGTGAACATTTTCATTTCTGGCTTCGGGAGCCTGACCATGACGATAGTCCATGATTGGGGAGACACGGAGACAAATCGGATACGGAAAGGATAAAAACAGAAAAGCGGAGGAAACGCTGGGGAAGAAACATGATATCTCATGAGACTGAGCGATATACTTGGACAGGGCATGACTAACGCTTCTCATTGAACAAAGGTAGTTAAAGATACCCATACATTCCTTGACCTGTGGCTATCATATTGTTAAATGCGACATGTGGCTTTTATTGTTTTGTCTGTGCCAAGATTGCGAGATTACAGCTCTGCTCTAGAAACAGGGATACATGTATGTCAGCAAGCTGAAGAGCTGCCGGCGTTGCCAAGCAGACTTGAAGATGACAGCCTCATGCAAGTGAGTCGTCTGGGCCCCGAGAAGAATAATACTGCTGTTCTAGGCCATCTGACAGGAGGCCTTGCTGCCGAGTTGCCGGTACCTGGAGATGGTGCAGGATGAGAGATGATGAGAGCCCGAGATCTACGTCTTACGATACGCTCGTGGCATAGCACGGAGTCGGTTGTTTCCTACTTTGCGAGTCTCACCTGGGGAGCTGAGAGAATTAAATATGTGAGCCTGATTGGTTTTCAATGTGCAACAAGCCAACAACCAACATCTTTGGTGTGAAGCCCATGTCTGAAACACGCGGCATGAGGCGCAGAGACCATTCGTCAGATCGGTCTTGAATGTGCGTCAGAGCCTGAAGCTAGGGATTTTTTGCTCCTCCCTTCCGTAATGGTCCTTCCGCAGACCGGGTCATGGGTAGTGAACCGATAGAGGATGAGGCTGTGTTGGAGATGGGATGGTGTGCGAGGGTTTGGCGTGCGGCTGTGCGAGGGTGGATGTGGGGTTGATAGACTAGGGGCCTTGAGGAGCGATGCTTACGCTTATTATGAGCGGGAAATGAGGTAGTAATCGTAATTGTCGGCCAATGGCGCCTTTATTGGGAGAATATCTGAGTAGAGGAGATAGAAGTGGTGATGCTGTGAATTGTCGTTTTCCGAGGATCGGGAAGAAGGTGTCGTCGGATCTTCCTTCCCGTTTGTGGCGGTAAGCGATCTCAACGACTGTTGGCCGCAGCCGCCCGCGCCTTCTTGTCCTCCTCCACCATCACCACCACCTTTTCACACATCACCAACAAGCCATTGAGGGACGAGCCAACCAGATGCGAGAATTGTGCAGCGGTAGTACCCTCACAACCGCCGGGAGCAGCTGCAGCGCGAGCATGAGCGCGCACATTGATGGCGCATCTTTGCAGCAGGAGCAATTCCTTTGGGGTCGGCCCTCCCGTCGCTTGCACACTCGAGATTCGATGTAGCCTCAGGGCTAAGCAAGTCCAGACCCTGGCAGAGAAGAGAGTCCTAGAGCGGGGAGAGATGGAGAAAGAAGAGAGTGACCAACAAGAGAAGTGGAGAGAGCCATGATCCTCTCGCTCGACAAACCCCGGCATTTGGGGTCTGGGTGAACTATTTCTGGCTCGCTCACTGTTGGGAGTCCCCATCCTTCATCTCGGTTCATCGCAACCTAGCAGCGGAGGAAGAGGAGCCAAGAGTCAGCCCTGGCGGCTCAGACGCGGCGGCGCCTCAGTCCCGAATGGGTGGATGGTCTGGTCTGGGCATTTGATCGTTTCCGCCTTGCAAGCGCAGGTTCTTAATACCCATGGCGTCCGCCGCAGTCCTTCCTTGCTTGCCTTTGACAAGTTGATTCCGTCTTCTAGAACCTTTTTTTTCCACGCTCGCTTTGTGGACTCTGATTCAGTCATGATGCTTCTGCTGCGGCTTCCCTTCTCTTGTTAATGCACCCTCCTCATTGATCCTCTTCAGCTCACCCAACTAAAAGCTCACAGACCTGAGGCTATGAATGTCGATCGGTGCTGACGCTTGTCCTTTGTTGCTGACTGCTGCTCCCCCCTCATTCACCCTCCCTCACGATGGAGCCTCTCAGGAGTCTGGAGAGGCAGGACTCGGAGAAGTCGGAGGCTCGCCGCGAGCACCTCCGCGTCAATGCCGCTGTTCAGAATGTCACTGACACAATGATCGCCGTGACCGAGTCCTTTCGTCACCACTACCAACAGCAGTATGGTGGCTACGCTCCCCCGGCGCCGGCGCCGACTTACACACACTCTCGAAGCTCGTCCAACACCAGCGAATCAACAGAGCGCCTGCTAGACGTAGATCCCATGAGGCACATGAGCGTGTCTGACATGTCCCCGTCTTCGATATCTCCCTATCAAACCAGCCCTGTGCCCAACGTGCTTGTCCCAGGACGCTCCCCAGACGCCGAGTCGGATTCTCTCCTCGAAACAGACATGTACACGGAGATGACTGAAACCACAGGGCCAGCTCCTGGAGACTTGATTCGCCTTGCAACACCGAATCTGCCTGCTCGACTGGATACACCTCACACGCCTCCTCCTCGCTTCAGTATCCCAGTTAACCTCTCAGAACGTCAACCTCACGTCTCCCCACCTCAGCTTGCAACCGACTTTTCAGTCAACCATGGAGGACTTGTCAATGCTGCTAGACGCTTCGAGGCGTTCAGATCGACTACTCAGCATCACCAATACATGGCTCTCAGACCCGACTGCGGTACCGAAACTCAACCTCTTGGCACAACAACCCTCATTCGCGCCGGCACCGATGTCGAATCTCCGGTATCTACCAAGGGCGTACGGAGGAAACCCCTAACCCAAGGTGCCAAGCCGATCGAGTTCAACTACGCCACCAACGAAACCCTTTTTGTTGCCGTTATCTGTATGGCCCAGGTGCTGGCGTTTGCTGGCCTTGCTCAGACCTTGGTGCCTGCTCGAAGAATTAGCGAGTCCTTCTCAGAGTCGGAGCGTACGACAGGACAGCTCGCATGGTACACGGCGGCATATGCCCTTGGCTTTGGGGCAACGACTCTTCTCGGCAATCGACTCGGGAGTGTTTGTGGCCAGAGGCAGACATTTATCCTGGGCTATCTCTGGTTCGCCCTGTGGAGTCTCCTCGCCGGACTGAGTGTATATGTTGAAAGGAACGGCGATTCGGGGACTATCTACTTTTGCGTCTGCCGTGGCATGCAAGGAATTGGTCCCGCATTGATCACTCCCAACGGCCAGGCCATGCTCCAGCGTGCCTATCCACCCGGCCCTCGCAAGACGCTCGCCATGGGCTTGTTCGACGCGGCTGTGCCCTTGGGTTTCGTCCTTGGTTCGGTCATGACAGGACTCTTTGCCGGGTTTGGTTCTTGGTCGTGGGCGTTCTACTCGCTGGCAGCGGTGTGTCTAGCACTGGGGGTTTCCAGCGCTCTCATCATTCCGTCTAAGAAGGTTTTGGTTCACGACTTTGAGGGCAACCTCTGGAAACGGCTCGACATTCTGGGCCTTGTGTTTGGCGTCGCTGCCCTGGTTCTTTTCTGTGTCGGCTGGAACCAGGCACCTATTGTAACCTTTGAAAGCCCAGAGCCATATATCCTCATCTTTGCCGGCCTCATCCTCATCCCGCTCTTCACCTTTTTCGAAACGCAAGCGAGTCACCCGCTAATTCCAGTCAAGTCGATGCATATACCGTCATGTTTCACTCTTGGCTTTGTGGCGGCGAGCTGGGCAGCCTTTGGGGTGTGGGTTTGGTATTTCGCCCAGTTCATGGAAGTCTTGGGCGGCTGGACACCTCTGCTTGTGGGAGCGGGACTGGTGCCCGTGCTTGTTGTCGGTGTCATCGTTGGGTTCATGAGTTGCCCCTTTGTGAACCACGACTTGACGGCTCACTTCGCCATGGCGGTGGCGGCGGTTTTCACACTGGTCGGCTCTGCCCTGATGGCCACGGCTTCAGAAAAGCAGTCTTACTGGGTCAATCCCTTCATAAGCACCATCTTCATGGGTGCGGGGATTGTCTTGGTGCTCCCGGCATCTGTTACTGGCCTGAGTCGGAGCGTTCCCCAAGGACAGCCTGGACTCGCAAGTAGTCTCAGCACCACGTTGGCAGCATTTAGCTTTGCTGTGAGTCTGGGCATGGCGGGAGCTGTGGAGATGGGGAACAGCGATAGGGGTACCCATCCTCGGGAAGGGTACAGAGACGCACAGTATTTTGGTTTGGGGATGAGCGGGTTGAGCCTTGTATTGGCCTTGGGTCTTCTCTGTGCTGCTTGTTTAAGGCGTTGAATGGATGATTGATTTGTATGTCAAGGTGCTTGGGAGGAGTTGTTGTTAGTTTTATACCCCGGCGAGCGTCGATAGCTGTAGTAGTGGTAGTCATACACACAGCACAATCATGAAAAGGCAAGAAACGAGTGAGCTTCAAGGTTGCCCGTCTTTGTTTTCTCTCTCCTCTTCCTTTCTTGAATCCTCTGCGTCTGTACAGAATCCCAATGCCGCGCTATGGGCGCACATTGTAGGATTTGGATATAGAGCCAGCGGGGGGGCAGGGAAAAACCAGAACCAAGCATAACAACAATGGAAATAGACCGTAAAACGCCAGAAGAATACACATTTCCCTTTCTCTCTCTCTCTCTTCCCCCCCCTTTCTTCATTCCATTTCTTTCCAACAACACCTTCGTGGGTCGCGTTTTTCTGTTCTAGTGTCGGGCTCGAAACTCTCAAGGAGGTTGGTTGGTGTCTCTGTATGACTGTGTCGTTTAAAATCGGCCGCCACCTCGGCTGAAACCACCACGTCCTCGACCACCACCACCGAAGCCGCTGCCACCCCGGGAGAAACCGCCGCTGCCACCGCGACCACCTCCTCGGCCGCCGAAGCCACCTCGGGCACCACCCCGAGGACCACCACGGCCACCGCCGCCAAAGCCGCCTCCACGGCCACCTCCGCGACCGCCGAAACCACCGCGACCGCCACCACGAGGACCGCCACGTCCGCCGCCGGCGCGCTTGACCCTGGGGGCACCGGGCGGGGGCTTGGGCTTGGGGAGGAACTTGTCGAGGGGCAGGAGCTTCTCGGAGCCGATGTAGAACTTGTCGCCCTCCTTGAACGAGGTGGCCTGGATGCCCTCGGTGGGCTTGATGGTGAAGAAGACCTGGTTGATGGGGCCGAGGACCTCGTCGACCTTGCCGACGGCCGTCTTGTTCTCGAGGAAGATTTGCGCGTTGAAGTGAGGCACCTTGGGGTTGATGGACTCGCAGACCATCTCGCCTTCGCACGCGTGCACGAACTTGCCCATTTCTACAAATGGTCAGTATTCGACATTCATTCGAAAGGAGGAGAGAGGTTACACACCAAGGATCTGAGCGGGAGGACCCATGTCTCGCTGCTGGAAACCTCCACGGCCTGAGAACATTACACGTTAGCAACTTTGTCATCTCGACCTCAACACACCAGCTCCTAGAGTCCAATTCATCCTCGTAGTGTTTTCCCCCTCTTGTTACTTCCTTCTCAAGTACCCCCAACCAGTAAACCACCTCGGAGAAAAGGGAACAAGGGGAGGGGGGACATACCACCTCCGCGACCGCCAAATCCGCTACCGCCCCGACCTCGCGAACCGCCTCGGAAAGACATGATGGCGCGTTGTTTTTTCCTTTGATGGAATTCAAATCCTGGTCGCCAATTGAAGCTGTATAACTTGCGCGCGACCCAATCGCCCTCGCTCGCTTGGTGTTGCTGGAAAAGTTGGTAGGGACTGGTTCGCGATGGGATCGTTTGCTTCCAACTTTTTTTCCTGTGTGAAATTTTCAGAAAGGAACGCCAGTTCCCACCGAAGGTCTGGCGGGAAGCTAGCTTGGAGCACGCCGATTGGTGGGCGGGTGTGTTTTCGGAATATCTATGTTGCCGGGTGGCTGGTGACTGGTGGCTGGTGGCTGGTGGGATGAGGTACGTACATATCGCACCAGCCTCAACCAGATAGGTACTCAAGGTCACTCACAACTTCATGACAACTTGATCATATTCCGCCAATTCATTTTAAACTACGAAACTCGCTAAATAGATCCGAATAAATCAAAATTCACTGCCTAACGAGGGATATACAAAGCACACGTCTCATAGCGAACGCCTCCTGTCCCTCGAATCGACGAGGCTACTCGCTCCATCCATGACCACTGTTTTGAAACTGCATCCATCCTTTCCTTGCCATACACACACCCCGACCAAGAGGAAATCAAGTAACCAAATGCCCACACAAAAGAGAACCCCAGTAACACCAGTCCACCTCACGCCACAGTGCTCTTAGGATAACCACCAGGGATGTGGAGGTTGGAGATTGTGTTGTGGCTCTCAGTGCGGTTGTTGCCAGAAGGTCGCACAGGAGGGATATCGTCCTCGTCATCCGATCGAAGAAGCACCGAGTCGGGCTCCGTAAACACCGATTCCGGCTTGTTAGTAGAAGGCTGAGACTCGCCAGTAGCACCGCCATCCAGTCTGGGGAATCCTTCTCCAACTGTCATCACGTGGTAGTTGGTTGTCTTGGCACCACTGTTGGCCTGATCATCCCAGCCGGGCTGCTGGCTGGAAGACGCCTGCCTCTCATATGACGTAGAGTCGTTGTAAGATGTCTGGTTGTAAGTTGAGGTCTGAGGGCCAAGAACGTATCCATTGTTATCTTGCCCCCGTGGCTCTTCATGGGTGTTGTCCTGCAAGCCGTATGGCGCCTTGTGGTTGTCGCGCTCCTCCTTACCCTGAGGAATCACGATAGGAACAAAATGGTCAACGTCTCGGTTCTCCTCGACGTATTGCGACAGCCCCACAGGATACTGTGGATAAGGCGGCTGGGGCTGGGGCTGGTGAATCGTGGTCGGTTCAACCGGAGTCTGCTGGACGGGCTCGCTCGTATAAGGGTTGACACCATCATAGTGCGCCTTTTGGCTGGCAATGGCAGCATTCGAGGGCATCTCGTCCAGGGGCGTCTGGTGCACAGCTCCATAGCCCAGACCATTCTCCCGGTTCTGTTCAGAGTTTCCAGCTGCCGAACCAGCCAGGGCCCCCGTGACGATCGGCGGTAGGGAGTCCTTGTGGTTGTCCTGGAACCCGGAGCTTACACTAGAAGGCGAATGAGAGGCCTGTAAGCCACGTTGCGCATTGACTTGGATATCAGATGGGAACCGCCCACCTGCTTGAGATCGCCGGGGGGTCGTATCGTGTTGCCTCGGTCCCGGGTTGGTAAAGGATTCGGTGTCGGCCGTGAAGGGCTCCTCGTCTTCCTCGTCGACCAGTCCATCGCTACTAACTGACCGTCGGGATGATCGACTAAGGCTCCTAGAATGGCTGCGCACAAACTGGCTGCGCTCCTCGGGCGTCTTCTCCGTGAGTACCTTGATATCCTCGTACCAGGCCATCATGGTATCGTGGCTCTCGGCCCGGAAGACCCAGGTGTGTCCACGGTGCATGCCGCCCGCCTGGCGGCCCTTGAGAATAAACTTGTTCGAAGAGCCCTCTCCGTTCGAATGAGATCCTAGTTTCTGTTCTGGAAGGTATAGAGACATGACGGGGGCTTGCGCCTTGTCCGCCGATTTGAACTCGTGGAGGTGAGTCGCAGAAAGTACATACCTTGTGCAAGTTAGCAAAGCCCTCATTCGTAACACGATGGACTTACCAGCCGGCTGTATAGCTCTTGAGGTATTTGCTCTTTCGCTCCAGTAATCCGGCCCGGATCTCCTGCGCCGCCTCGTGGTCCTGTCCGGGATAGTGAATCTGGTCCGCCGTCCTGAGGGGAATGGTCGGGTCGACGAATTTCTCGTCGTGGGTAACAAAGTGCATCCATTCGTGGTCCTTGGGCATGGAAATTGGGCCGTCTCGCAGCTCCCCAATGACGCTGTACGAGTTGTCGGCCTCACGCTTGAGAATGCCAGCATAGGCGTTATAGGCCTTCTGGATCTCTCCAACAACAATTGACTCTAGCTCTCGGCCCGAGTTCTCCAGGTTGAGATATGCCTGGTGCAGGTAATTCTCCTCATCAATCTGCCGTTCCACCTGTCGGTCGACAGCCAAGCGGAGCAGGTATGGGTCTTGTTTGCCAGTCGTCAAGGACTCATCAAGCTCATTCCGTCCTAAAACGTCTCCGAGAGTCTTGACTGCCTTGCGAGTGTGGTCCATCTCTTTCTCGACCGAATTCTTGAAGTCTCCCGAGAGGTTCTTAATTTCTTTGATCTTCTGCTGAAGATCACTTCGCAATCCAGTGAGGGCGAGAATCACGTCATCTTCAATTTCCTTGGCCTTGTTGGCTTCGAGAACGGCGTTCTTGTTGTAGACTCGCAGAGATTGGAGCGCATCATCAATACCGGCCGATTGAAGGAAACCAGGTGGAGCAGAGATGTTGTTGGAAACATTGGCCAGCTTGATGAGAGATTTGGAGCGGTGCTCGTAATGTGTCTGAATCTCACGGAAGTAGGCGATGAGATCCTTGAGCACCTTTCTCCAGTTCTGAAACCGGTTTGCGAGCGCATCGGTCGGGTTGCCAGATGTGGGAACCGGGCAGTGGAAAGCACTGTGCGCCTCGTCGGGGTCCGAGGTGGATTGCAAGGCGAGACTCTTGACGCTGCCAGCCCTCATACTGCGACGGCTGCTGCTGCGCTTCAGGCTCCCATTTCGGCGCAATGAGTTCTTCTTCTTGAGAGTGTTGGAGCGCACGGGGAGCGCCTGGTCGTCGCCAGCATTGAAGCTGTGCACCGAGTTGACGCGCTGCATGCTTGCGCCGTTCTGAGGATAATCAAGAAGGACAGAAGGTCCACGCTGTGCGGCTCCCCATTCCTCGGTGAAGCGACCCTGTTGCTGTAGTTGCGACAGCTGCTGCGGCGTGTGTGTAGAATTCGAGAGGTGGTAGTCGTCGTCGTATTGTGGATGAGGTTGCGTGTTTGCGTTGGCGGCCGTGTTGAGGGCGGTTGCGCGCTGGTATGAGGCCGAGGAGGATTCAGGAGAAGAATCTTGACCGTAAGAGTATGAATAGTAAGGACTCTGAGCGGAGGCCGGATGATGTGGAAGAGATGAAGGTTGTCCTTGGGATTGGGAGTGTGGTAGATCCATGGCGGAGGTGGCGCTGTTATCCCTCCTGCTATCAAGTAGCTAGCAGGGCAGGACTAGTAAAATGGATGGTGTAGAAAAAGGACGGACGGGATGGACCACGAGGAGACCGAGATAGAAGGGCGAGGAACCTAGACAGTCAGTAGATGCGCGGTGTGGAGGGGGGTGACTTTGGCACGCAGCGGAGTAGAGCATGCAGGCAACTGGACTGGTTGCTGGGCAAAGAGGACGGGATGGACGCAACCAAATCAGGGTGTAAACTTGCAGGTTACGTTACGGGCGGCGGGATGATGGTGTTGACGCAATGGGCGCACAATGGCCGCTGACGGCGCACGTCGACAGCCAGCGAGCTAGGACCAGAAGGGACGTCGCTCGAGTCCAGAAGTGAGACTAGTGGCTCCCGGAAGCCCACCTCACCGTCGTCTGTTCCAATGTGGAGGGGGCCTGAGACAGCGATGATGATGATGGAGATGCGACGTACAGTACCTTGATTGATTGATCGATTGTCTGAGGGCTCAGCCTAGATACAGCTCGAGTGGAGACCAGGGATGAGATTCGAGTCAGCGGGTAATGGACTGAAGATCAGGGTCTGTTCGTTGCAGGGAGGAAGCATGGACGAGACGAGGACAAATCGACACAAGATGGAGTGAATCTAGACCTCGGTGTAGGTTTCGAGAACTGGTGTCTGTCTGTTTATGGAACCAGCCGATGGCGATATAACCAGCAGACGCCAAGGATAGGGCAGTCAGTACCAAGAATACGGCCGAGCTGGAGAGAGGTGTGCCGGTGACAGCTTGGGCGGCAATGTATGATGTTAGTGATGGTCGTTAGGATGGTTTGTTTAGGGCAGGACAGGACGATGATGCAGATGTTCAGAGAAAGCCAGCAAGGGTAAGGGGGCCGGTTCCCTGGGTGAAGTTGCCCGCCAAGAACCCATCACTTACACCAAATGGGCTCATCCAGCGGCGATACATGCTAGGTACATCCTCTGATAGCACCCAGACCCCCTAATTCTTGGAAGCCAGGCAGCAAAAGACCCCTGCACGTCTGTCAAGGCCAGCACTAAAGAGGTACTCCTTTGTACCTTTCCCATTCGCAAACACCTGCTGCTTGCAGCCAGTTTCTGCTCTTTCCCCCACCTCCACTTCCCACCATGACGTCGCCGACGCCACTCCAAGAACGTTTCCCCCCCTTGGTGATGCCCTCAGACCTGCAAAACAAACGATGATCGTCATCTTCCCCCCAGAGTCTCAAGGTCCCCCGGTTTTGACTGTTTCTGCTACTGCTGGTCAGCCACGCGCCGGACGCACACGGCTCCGTCTGGGCCCGCGTCACGTTCCTGCGTTGATGTTCATTATCCCTCGGCATCACCGTCTCCCAGATCTGCAGCTTGTTGTTTCATTAATCCTGGATGCCTCCGGCATGTGGATTCTCCCTGGGCTTAGCGCCGCTGTGTCGTCCTTACAGCCGGATCCGGCTCGGCACTCCTCTGGGCTGAGTACCCGTATCTTTGAGTTCCTGGGCAAGACGCTGTACAAACCTTGGGCAAGTTACATCCGAGTGTCTTGAGCTGTCCATCTAGTATCACGAAGTCGTACAATCCCCTCAATGATGCCATCATCACATGTCTATGAGACACAAAGTCTTCTGCCAACTCCTTTGCTACCAAGGAGCTTCTTCTCACGGGCCTATCCCATTCACCCCATCAATATAGATAGTCTCGACACACATTCTAGTAATGAGGCCGCCGGCGTTTATACTTGCAATCTCCCCGGATAATCCCAAAACGCCGTGCCTGATGCCTTGTGCCCAACAAAGTGAAAGCTCCACAACGCCGTCGTCAAACCAACAGTTCCCTAGCGTCATGACCTTGATCGGTGCTCTCCACTACCCACAGATCTTTCCCCAATGGTCTTCTGTAACTCTTGTTTTCCTGGTCATAAGTTGTGTTTGCAAGAACTGGTTCATGCCTCCTGCTCTGGAACAGCCTCTGTGACTGGATCTGCTGGGGGCTTCTCAACTGCCTTCATCTTCCCTCGTCGTCTTGGCGGTGGTGCCTTGGGAGGAGTCTTCTTTTGCCCCCCATTGACAAACTTTTGCGCGAACGGGACTCCATGTCGATGCTTTGGTACTGCTGGTAGAGGCTTCTTGGGCCTGGCCGCCATTGTGACGCCCTCCTCTGAGCCGTCGGCGTCCGCTTCTTCACCTGCACGACTCGGCGTCTGCACACCAGGCTTCTCCTTAACTGCTGCCACGTCGCTTACGCTGATACTACTCGCGGTGTCGGAGCGCGACAGACTGATACCCAGAAACCGACGTGCCACCTCTGCCTCACCAGACCCTTGAGTGGGTGATTCCACCTCTTCAATCCATTTGACCTTTGAAACACGCTCAACTAGACGCAACGTAGTCTCGTCAGCTGGCGCAAAATGCACATTATGCGAGCCCCGAAGGATGTTTAGCACCCGGAGAATCTCGTCCTGCTTGTAGTGAGGCGGCTGGCTTAGTTGGGTGTGCGCCAACAATGGATACAAGACTCGCAAGTAGGTATGTCTCAAAGACATCTTCTCGTCTGGCAGGTCCATGAGGTTCCGAATGATGACGTCGAGAAGCACCCTCAGATCGTTTGTGTAAAAGTATTCGTATGTCGCCTTGTTTGTGAACAGGAGATACAACAGCTTCAAGATAAGCAACTGTAGTGAAGTCTCCGTCTCTCGGTTGAGGAGCAGAATAATATTCTCTCCAAAAGTCCTGAAGAATGGCCCATGTAGACTTAGGCATTTGACGATTCTGTTGGTCAAAGGTGCTGTAGGGGAGGACGGATCGCTATCGGTCGAGGCGAGCATGTACTGTTCGTTTAAAACAAGCTGTTTTCATGTTAGTCGCCACTGCACGCCAGTGTGATGGTCTGCTACTCACCAAAACTCTTATTGTGGGATAGTGGTAGGGATCATGAACATCGTCGGACACCTCCTCAATCAAGCGGAACAGGTAGTGGACAAAGCCATCGTCAACCACCTGCAAGTCATCGACTCGGAGCCGCTCCATACGCGACATCTCGTACATGAGCTGTAGCAAGAGCCGATGCAAACGCGGATCTTCGTCTCGACGGCCATTTATTAATTCGAGGAGGCGGGGGAAGCAGGCCTCGCCAACCATGCGGGGAAACATGGTCTCGTCCTGGCAGCCATCGAGCAGGAGGAAGCAGGCGATGGCGTGGAGCGGTCCGATCTCGTCCTCCTGGAGGAGGCTGTAGATGATCTGGTTTCGGACGTATTCCTTGTGGGCCTGGAACAGGTCGCTGTGGAGGAGCATCTGGGCACAGGTGATGATCTCATCCTGGGACTCGCAGAAGTGGTCGCGGAGGCGGGTGGCCAGGTCTACCCAGGTGCGCAGGGCATCGTCGATGGTTTCGTGGCTTTCGCATTTGCTCGAGACGCATTTTCCGAGTTCTGCAAGGACATGGTGTCAGTCGGCTTCGCTGCAGGCCAGGTATCTCGACGGCAGATGCGCGCCGCCATCCAAACCCACCAGTCCAGAGCTGTTCTTCATCCTCGGGAGAGAGAGGAGCGTCGTCAAAATCCGCCATGCTTCTCGATTTTGTGTGGTAACAACCGCCAATGCATCGGGTCCTGCTGCCGAGGCTGGATCCGCAGTTGCTATCGACGGGGCGAGTTTACGCTGGATAGGCGACGAGTCGACGGGCCAACTGACAATGGCTTCTTAGGGCAGTCGCAGGCGCAGGCGCAGGCGCAACGGTCATCTCCTGGCACGGGACGGGATAGATCGAGCTGTGCAAGGAAGTTCGTGTTCCAGAATCAAGGTGGCGGGGTCGGGATGGATTACTGTGGCCGACTGTCACTGCAGCAGCCGTTGTGCCGTGACCTCATCTGGGGCCTGTTGAACGTTGGCTTGGCGGAACCACCTAACATTCATTCAGAGAATGATAAACTGTCTGCGTGTGCTGAATTTCTCATTGGTGTGGCTGGTGTAGCTGCCGCACCGCCACAGTTCTCTAGGCGCCGAATTCGGCATCTCCAACACCACAGGGCAGCCATCAATGGGTGAATCACCCAAGGACGATACAGATACTCATGAATCTCCCTGAGCCTCGTCCCCTAATGGTGCATTCAGAGCATGCGAGGGTATCAGACCGTCAATCAAATGTTCTATACCCTTCTTGGTGACCAAGAATACTCCCAAACGCCAAACCAAAAGACTACACATGGGAATCCCCGAGACGCTTCCGAACTCCCACTACTCCTTCCCAACTTTAAATTTGCCTGGGTTTTAACCTTCCTCCGATTCTCTCTCTCTTCCCTTCTACTTTTCTCCTCCTCCATTCTGCTTTTCTCCTCCTCCATTCTACTTTTCTCCTCCCCCACCCCTATCAATCCCATTGATTCTACTTAACTACTTCATCAGATCTCCAGAATCACTACGCTACCACAGTTCAAGATGTCTTACCTGCTCAGAACTGCCCGCCGATTACCAGGATCCTCACGAAATGCATGTCATTCTTTTGGAGCACTGAGAAACTTCTCCACTACTCCTCGCCTTCCCCAATCAAAAGAGACTCAACCAGAGAAGCCCCAAGATAAACCAAATGGATCATGCTACGAGAACCTCAGAAGGGCTCTGAAAGACCACCAAGATGCCATGGAGGAACAGCGGGAGCAACAGCGAAAGGCACTACCCTGGTACAAACGCTACTGGAAACCAACTCTCAGAAGAGCGGCCTATACTCGCGCTGCATAGGAGACATTAAAAGATTGCTAGGTTTATCCACCTATTCTGCCATACCCTTAATATGCTAATCATCTATTAGTCCTTCAGAAATAGCTAGAAGAAGTCTAGGAAGGATGAGCTTGACGATGATGATGATGACGACGATACCCCTAGAGAGGACTGAGAGAGGACACCATAATGGGCCGTGGACGTGAGGATTTGGCCATGATGGGATACTACTTTTACGGGCAGTATGGACAAGAGAATCCATTAATCTTCATAGCGAATACAAAAAAGCGCTTCTGATCGCCCATTATCGTTCCACAGTATCTTCACTAGAAATGGCGGGAGGCCCCTACGCATAACTTGAGTATATGTATTGAAAAATGGCTACTCTCGTGTAAGCCAAAATAGTGTCGAGTAGCCCACTCTATGAACCCGACCCCTTGTCCTTATCCATCTCTTCATCATCGTCGTAGATCTTGACCTTGGCCGCATATTCATTGATGTTGCTGATGACATTGTTTGTGATCGTGTCACCCTTCCCACCAGCCACCCGCAGCACCAGCTCGTTCAGGTTGTGTCGCCCCAGAATGTCGACGTGGTCGGCCGTCCGAGGTCCTCCTCGTGGGTTGAAACGTTCCGGTTCGTGAGGCATCTCGACCACCGTGACCTTGACCCCCGCCGGGTTGTAGCGTTTCATGTGCCAACCACGATTGCACATGTAGCCTGCGCTGATGAGATTCACCGTGCCGTCTCCCTCTCCCATAATCACACCGTGGTCTACTTCACCATCGGTGAAGCCTGTGTCGATTGTCATGTTGAGGTTTGTCATCAGAGGCTGGTCGGGGGACCGGTAGTAATAGGCTCGTTCGGTGGGTTTGCCAACGCCATAGAAGCAGTAGATCTTCAGGCTCGGTGCAAGAGGCAGCCGGGTCTCGAGAGGGTTAATCCATTTCTTGGGATCCAACTCGTTGGCTTCAACCTCAGCGATGCTGTGGGCGACACCATGTGAATAGCTCCCCTTGATTTGATCCTGGTACCAGTCCTCAGTCGTGTTGAACAGGTACGATAAGGAATCCTCAACCGTGAAATTACGGTCGGGGGTTGTCCAGTTTGAGCCAACCCTGAAGTTCAACAAAGATCCATATGAAAAGTTCTGGCCAGGCAAGTCATCAGGCGCCCAGGTCAGGTTGCCCCAGATGACATCGCCGCCAAGAGGCAACATAGACGAGAGTCCTGGCATGCCGCGGAAGATCTCGGTCCTCTCCTCCTTGCTGAGGAACTTTTCTAGCCCATACATGGCAAATGGATTCAGCTGGGCTGTGTCGCGCATCTCACCAGAGAGGACAGCAGTCAGATCCTTGACTGCGCCGAGCATACAACCGCTGATGTTGATCCAGGAGTCGATGTGACGCTCAACCCAATCTTGACCACCCCGGCCGCCTTGCTCTGATTGCACCCAATGGAAGAAGTAGTAGAGGACCTGACTCCCCATACTGTGCGACGCGAGGACAACCTTTCTGTTATCAACAGTGACGGCAATTTCGATGTACGACTTGAGTCGGGTAAAGTATCGATCCCGAACCTCGAGATTGGGATAGGACAAGCGCCAATCATAAGAGGCTGTAAAGGAGTTTGTTGGATCGTAGCCGATGGAAGCAAGGTTCTCAAAAATCTTGTTCCAGATCCAGTAGCCGGTAATAAAGAAGTCGGTCGCATCAAATCCCTGGGCGGCGCGCAACTTGACCAAGGGTGGATCAAGACCTGTTCTCTTGTCGAGCATGACATGCTTCTTCCAGACCTCTTTGTCCATGACAAGGGCCCTCATCATGGTCCAGCTGCCCCAGAGCCGCTTCCTGAAGTAGGGCCTCGAGATATTGGCGGTTCCCCACGACTCAAGTCCAGTGGAAATGACACCAGGAATCATGATCATGGGGTGGTACGCTTCCAGGCCCTCGGCGCGAGCTTTTGTGCCAACAGAAAAGGACTCATAGGTCTCGGCAAACTCGCGCTCGCCTTGGATAAGATCGCGCATGTCCTTGACCAAGCCGGCTGGGAGCGCATCCAGCAGGCTATCCATGGACAAGTCGGTGAACTCGGGGAACTCGATAAGGTCATTGCTTGAAGCGAAGAAGCCGGCGGCAATGATGCCAAACAAGCTACCAAGCAGGAAAATGAAGGTATTACGGCGCTTGCGGGTCTTGGTGACGACGTGCTCGACGACATGGACGTGGGTGGTTGAGTGAGGTGTAGGGCTTTCGTCCCTTGAGGTGTCGTCGCTATCGATGGCCTTGGTCTCTTGGACATTGCGACGCCGCAGAGTCGTCGCCATGATGTCGAGTAGGGAGCGGGCCTCTTGAGAGGCACCGCCTGGTTCAATCTCTTGTGGGTGAGCGAAATGAAGAGAAGGGAGCCTGGGACTGCTGGTGTTTTAAGAACTGGACGTAGCTATGACGCCCATGTGGGCGCGTGCTTTAAAACAAAAGCCGGGGGCCGCGAGGTCCGAAGCGCACAGTATTGTCGGAAGCAGCTGTAAGGGAGCTTCGGATGGGACGATCGACCCGACACCAATAAAATACTCTGAAAGAAATGGCCCCTGAATGATAAACTGATGCGATGAACCTACACAAAGTCAATGGCAACGTGGTAACATGCATTGTTACGCCTCGTCAAGTCAACAGTCGCGTCCAGTCTTTCACATGGAAGGTCCGAGCAGGGAGACATGCTAGTCGTGCCTGATAGGCAGGCACCTGACGTCAAAGTCAAGGCATGAGGCAGGAGGCACGAGACTTCATGGCCTTAAATTACAGGGGTTCCTGGCGAGTCAAAGCTCCCTTGCTGCTCCTTTACGCATCTCATCCTCCCTCCACCATCCATCACAAAGCTTGGACAGCCTCCCTCGCTTGAGGTTGTATTGGTGCGTGCATCCAGTCGAGACCCGGCCCGGTAGCTGTGGCCCTGGAGCAATCGGCCCTAAGCGACCCCCGAAACCTCCGAATCACGATTGGTTCCAGCGCTTACTGAGCGGACCACCCA
>JAANQP010000226.1:0-29969 GCA_011320165.1 Fusarium protoensiforme
TCTTGTCTTGTCCTGTCTTGTCCTGACTGAGGTGCACAATCAACTCACCTCATCCTCAGACACTTCATTCACTTTACTCACGCACTAGCACGCCAGCCTGGTTCGTCCATGCGTCTCGCGTATCCCTGCCACTCCGGCCACCCTTGTCACCCACCCAACCCTTTTCGGCTTCACTGAGTTGTCTCTTGGAGATGAATCCTCCTGCCCTTTGCTCGAGTTCGTTATCATCTGGTCTTCACAGAGTCGAATACAAAATGGTCTGCATCAGCAGTCGGGGAGACTGGTTCCCTGACTCAAACACTTCCCTAGGTCGTGCACTACCCTCTCATAAAATCCCCGAGGCCGAGAGGACGAAGCTGCAAGCACTAACCGCTAACACACCCCATTCCTCAGCATCCAACCCAAGAAAGGAACGGACAGAGTGGTCTCGTCCAAAAGCCTTGACCAATTTGAGGGGAAGCACAGCCCGCCAAAACTTGGCTGCTGAGCGATGACTCTTCTCCCTCAGCTCCTCTCTGGACAGTGCACACCTCCGCCATCTCCGCCACCGCCCTGTGAACCTCTGCCTTGGCCCGCTGCCATTTTTGTGACTGTCACCTACGACGACGAGGACTCCATTTCCTGTCATCCGTCATCAATATCGTGCCTGGTCATGAGGAGACCCCTCGGATTCGCTGCTGACCCGAGCTCATGGGTCTGCGACGATTACCGCTGCCCTCAAACTCCGTGAACCCCTCAAGCGCCGGCTCAGGCATTTTGTTGCTTCTTCACATGGGCATTCGACTGTACTAGGTACCATCAACACAGATTCACAATATGGCTGGTCCAATGATACCCCAGGTGGCTTCCCGCCAGGATTGGATGGTCCAACAGGAGTGGGATGGGTGGATGTGGATGAGATGGCTTTTGGTCTGTCTCGTCTCGTCTCAAAGGCACGCCCACGACGCCGACCGCGCCGCCCGGATGCGCTACGAAACCTGAAATCCAACCATGTGTGCTTCAAGTTTTGTGCGGCCTGGAGTGTGGCCCCCCCGGATATCTACGACTCACCCAACAACTCAACCGAGCCAGGCCAAGGCCAAGGCCAGAATAGCCACAGAAAAACTTTTGAGTTGCACCAGATCTTGCCACAGTCTTCGCCGTGTCCCGGGCCGCGACAAAGAGGAAGCCGAGTGTGGCACGCGGGTCAAGGAATAAACGAGACACCAGAACTGCAAAGCACGTCTAACAGTTTTCATATTATCATTTTTACAGCAAGTGAACTCGTATGAAATATGCTAAAACGATAGAAAGAGATGACCCAATGACAGGTAATACTTCAGATCACATTTATTTACTCCCTTCTTATTGTTACTATGGCCATCAAGCTACCCCTCGGGAAGGATAGATGATGTCTGATCTCTTTCTTTTCCTTGACCCGAATGGAAGCGAAAAAACACACCACTTGAATCAAGAAGCGCGCCTGTCCAAGTCCGTTCCGATCAAAGGAAGAAATCTCATGGTTCTCTCTGTCCGGGTCTGGGCCGGATTTCCAGGCCATTCACAGCCCTGCTGCCTCCCTCCCTCACACAAAATCCCGAAAGGTCTCGCCATTCTCCCCATCCGATTGTTAATCCAACGACCACGGGGAACCCGTCCGTCCCACAATGACCTCACTGCAGTGCAGTTGCAGCGACTGGTTCCCGGGAGAGTCCGTCCCGAGCAGCGAACAAGCGATGGAAGCAATTGCCTTTTGGGCTTTGGCTTGCAGATACAGTACTATTCAAAGCTCATCTCTCGTGGCTCGGTAAAGTTGCTCCGGGAACCATCTGGCGACAGCTTCGGAGGCTCGCCGACCAAACACGGGGTGCAGTAATGTTACAAGCCTCGAGGCTTCCATGCAGGCCGCAATGCACACGCACGACATTAATATTGATACATCCTATCAGTGGCAATACGTCAAGAGCACTCGGTTGTTTGTGTCGACCTTTTGTTAGGCATTTCTCTGCCTGGATGTGACCGTCTCGGTCGCCCTCCCTCTTTAACATCTGCACAACTCTCAACTGGGCTAGATGTGCAAGGTGATTATCACCAGTTCCTGCATTGTCTCAGAGCCATAAGTGAAGACGCATCATCGGAGGCTACGGCAACGAGTCCGTCAGCCTCTCGACAAACATTCATGGCATAGCCATCATGATTGCGTGGTGAGCGGCAAGTGCCGTCATGGTCTCAGTTCCACTGCGCGCTCATGGAGACGCGAAGCTGGTGATACTGTACATGATGATGGGCAGTGGCTCCTTTTCCTTGCCTCGATCCGGATGCAGACGAATCACTCGGTATCTGATTGTCGAATGGTGAAACGACAGCCCATCGCACTCAGCTCAGCAGATTTGCTTTGTTTCCGCCTCCCCATCATGATCAACGGCCTCCCTCGCATGTACTGGACACCTCACTCTGGCTCGTGCGTCCACCAAGTGGCGGCGCTACCAACCCCCTTAACAGAGAGCCAATCTTGTTGGCGTTACCGCGACAAGTCCCGACTCTCGAGACTGCATGTAACTGTCTCTGTGGTCCGCCGGACTCTCCCCACTGGACCTCCAGATGTTGTGCAGCCAGGGGGGGTTGTACAAATCATTACCTCAGCAGCGGCCGTGGCCTCACTCACCCTCTCGATTTAGGTACGGGGCCACTCCATCGGACACCGGATCCTTAACAGATCCGGGCGAACAGGTTCATTGTCTTGTGCGCCGTGTTTGTGGACCACGACGGGTTATTGCCATTCACCATTCCCGTCTATCCAGGCCGTGTGTTACAAAGCATCATCCTCTATTAGAAACGGGTTTGCCGCAGCAACCGTCACAGCCTTCTCCTTTGGGCGGGCAGCCCGGCAGGGGATACATGCGTAGATGCACACGCACACACGGATTCACCTTTTTGGCTCTCGAATGTGTGCATCTGTTCACTCGGTAGCCGAATGAATCCCCCGCTCGGCTTGGGGGCCCGTGATTGGCTCCTGGGTGACGTTGTCTGATGCTTCCGGGCTATCCATCCTGACATCACGGGACGGTCAGTTGTCGAAATACCTCACGAGTTTTGCGGGATAGGCAGCAAGTTGTGGTGTGTGATCTCAAGGGTCTGTGAATCGAGCGTCTCTGGGCCAAGCCCTAGATTCAATGTACACATCGTCGAGCTCGGATAATGAGTCAATCTCTCTAGACGCGGCCGGCCTACCCTGGACAGTCCAGGCTCCTCTCGGGCATGTTCGCATTTGAACGCATTCTCGCCCGAACTTTGACGGTCAAGGGCAGACATGGAGGAGATGATCCACTTGTGGTGTTCACGCCGTCTATTCTCGTGCTCGGCCAAGTTTTTTCACAGGCCCAGACGCTGCCTGCACCGCCGCCTGAATCTCAGCCGCTGTCGGATGGCTGAGTATAGATGACGAGGTGCAAGACACTCCCTCCCTCACGGGACCTTGGGGATTCCAAAGACATCGGCGTAGTTCTTTGCAGGCAGCACCGGCACCGGGGACTACCTAGATGAGGAATCCCATCATGTCCAGTTCACGAACACGTCCTCGAAGGACCCATGATGCTAATACTGCTGGCGTTGGTTCGGTGTCCCCCAACTTCGAGTTTGGTCCAACTCCCCACGTGGGTGAAGAAAAAAGCGAGACACTAGCACGGGAGCATCACAAGGCACGTTGTCCTTCCCACCTATAGAGAGTAATAGAGGTATAATGACGGCCATGATGAAGCATCTACAGGGCATCTATAGCACCACACTCTCTCAAAAACCTAAAAAGGGCATGATCTTTACATTCATGTCTATTCTTTCATCATCAACTAACAACATCGGAGATGAGTTTCGTCCTGCCGTGCCGCCGCGTGCTCCCCCCCCATGGCCCCCACATTCCGACCCCCGGCTTCTTCGGAGTCCCGCCCGGGCACGGAAGTTTCCTTGGATCTCATGCTCATGAGAGGCGGTTGAGATTACGCGATGTTCGGGGCTGGGCTGACGCCCTCCGAGCTCAGCTCTCAATACCTAGCTGACAGGTTGAAGCAGCGGCAGCAGCATCAGCTAGATTATTGAATCCAGAGAGAGGGCTTATCTCAGACGAATCCTCTTTCGCGGTCCCGCCGGAACAGGAATATGCGCCCAAAGTCCCATTCCGTGTTCCTGTTCTGTAATTCGAACCTGGATGGATAGGATGGATGTGACCGAACCCCCCCGGCCTCACCGTCAGATTTACAAAAAAGCACAGAACGTGGCTGCCTAGTCGCCCCAGGGCCACACACCGCGCGCAGCGCAGGCATGGCCCTTGTCACCATTCCCTGACAGCACGAGGCGCGTCAAAGCCCATCATGGTCATCCATTGCAATATCCGCGTCTCGATGCAACTCAAGGCAAAGGCAAGGCAGCCTGGGTCGCGCATCACAGGACAAGGGGGAAATTGGCCGTTCCTATCAGGCACCCTTCGAGAAGGCGTCAAGAAGGCGTCTGAACCAAGAGGTTTGCTGGAATCCTCTAGATCCTATCGACGACACCGCCCGCCCCCAAATGCCTTTTCGACACTTTTTGCAAGTAAATGGCCCCCCCCGACATCTGCCGGCGTTCCCCATCCACTCATGCATATCCCCCCCCCTCTTCTCAAGGAAGATATACCCCAACCAGGTAAACCCGAGTGCTGATCTGCGGTGACAGCTCTTTTGACGCCCTTTTTTTGCCCCTCTTGGACGTGGTGAACCGAACCTTTGGGGAGAGGGGGGGTCATGGCGGGGCAAAACGACAAGGCGACGAGGCGGGCGGGCTTGCTCACCGAGTTTGTTTGTTGTCAACGACTATAACCTTGGAAAGAGGCCAGGCTGGCTTTTGCGACCAATATGCTGCATGATAGAGAGACATCTGACCGAGGAGAGGTTGACCACCGAGAGAGGCCATCTTCGTAGACCATGTCGGGGGTGTGTGTTTTTTGCTGCCTCTATTCCCAATGTGAGTCAATCGTAGGTTGGTTGTGTCACGTAGAGAGGCAAAGTGCAATACACATTATTGTTACACGACCTACGTAGTAGAAGCGTGCCCAACTGTCTGTACACCATTCGCAAACTACACAACTTCAGCCTGCATGAGGAGGGATCTAGATGGCGACCCGTACCACGGGCATATCAACACAGGTCCAACACCCCCAAGGCAACAAACAACCTGACATGCCTCGAACTATTTCCACAAACACATCGCTGCCCGATGTAGAATAAATGTTGACGACTGTTGTTATCCCTTGCGAGACCACCCTGCCAACAACGTCCAGTATGTGGTCTCAAAACCTCGCCGTCGCTACAACAACGCTCAGTGTCATGAACTCTACTTGCCATGGAGTTTCACGCATGACTATTCTCAACTCCGAAAGAGCTCACCGACGAGGTAACACGTTGGGCTCATACAATGACAATGAAACCGCCCATCGGTAAGGATGACATGGATATACATATGACCGATTCAACTTTTTACACATTTCTCATTCTGAATCATCTTTGCGACGTCGGCGTGACTGTTATGAGGAACCACAATCGTGTCATTGTATCGACCTCAACCGTTCAACGAGCCACGGCCAACGAGTCACAAGGTGTGACAGACTGCCCGTTCTGTCATCAAGAGCTTGACCGAACCCAGATTCTGGGTCGAGCGCAACAACGACCAGGAAGGGGACTCTCCGACATGACAAGAGCACAGTCTGCGCTGAGGGCTTTTTTTGCAAAATCCATTCAATAGTTACATACTCAATTACAATTGACCAAATAAAAGCCGGAACCGTTTGCAACTTTTCCCCTTCGCCGCCAAAAATGTCTTGCTTGATACCATTCTCCTGGTTTCCTCACCATTGCGTCTGTGGCAGCGAGAGAAGTTGTCCCTTGTTGTGGTACGATCCATTCTAATCACCGTGTGGTACTCTAAGAAGCCATGTAAGTGCTGGCATCAACACCCTCCTTGGGGAATTCACTACTCAAGGTTAGTATTCAGTATCGCAGAGAGGAGGCGACAACACTCACGGAAGGGCGACCTCGAATCGCTTCTCAATCTCCTTCAGCACCTCCTGGTCCTGATCGGTGCTGACGAAAGAGATAGCCAGACCCTTGGTACCGAAACGGCCGGCACGACCGACTCGGTGAAGGTACGAGCTGGCGTCGTTTGAAAGATCGTAGTTGATGGCGAGGTTGATACGCTCAATATCGATACCACGTCCGAAGACATCAGTGGCAACGCAGATTCTCTTCTTGAACTCCTTGAATTCCTTGTAGCGACGGATACTGGGCGCTATTAGAAAGCGACCTCAACGAATATGCAATGGTGACTTACCGTTCCTCCTGGCTGACACCCGAGTGAACAGCGATCGAAGGGAAGTTGCATTCCCGGAGCAGCTTGTCAAGCTCGGTAGCACGGACGGTGCTGCGAACGAAAATGATGACCTGGTTGAACTGCAGGTCATCCAGGAGCTCGTTGAGCTTACGGTTCTTCTCCTTCTCCTCCAGCTTGATGTAGTACTGCTGGAGACCGTGGAGGGTAAGCTTGGTGTCCTCGTCGACGTAG
Source organism: Fusarium protoensiforme (assembly GCA_011320165.1). Classification (NCBI taxonomy): domain Eukaryota; kingdom Fungi; phylum Ascomycota; class Sordariomycetes; order Hypocreales; family Nectriaceae; genus Fusarium; species Fusarium protoensiforme. The sequence goes on from JAANQP010000226.1 coordinate 6,565, forward strand.
TGCTCGGTAGGGTTCTGCATGAACTTTCGGCAGATGGGCTTGACCTCCTCGGACAGAGTGGCAGAGAACATCATGACCTGCTTCTGCTGAGGGGTGGCGCGGAACACATCCTGAACATCGGTACGCATGTCTACTAAATTAGTATCGCATCGCATTGCGCGCCGAGGAGCAGTACTCACCAGGCTGGTCAAGCATCTTGTCGCACTCATCAAGGACGAAAATGCGGACGCTGCCAAGGCGCAGAGCCTTGTCACGGACAAGGGCCTTGAGACGACCAGGAGTACCGACAATGATGTGAGGGCAAGTCTCCTTGTTCTTGAGGGTTTCGATATCCGCCTTGATGGGAGTACCGCCATAGAACACGCCAGTCTTGATGTCGGGCATGTACTTGCTAAAGCGGTTGTACTCGTCCCGAATCTGGTAGGCCAGCTCACGGGTGTGGCACATGACAACAACCGAGACCTCTCCGTTCACAGGCTCAACCTGCTGAAGGGTCGCGAGGACAAAGACGGCCGTCTTTCCCAGACCGGACTTGGCTTGGCAGATGATGTCGCCGCCGAGAAGAGCCTGAGGGATACAAGTTTGTTGGACTGTCGATCGAACCGATGTTAGAGCGGGTTTCTAAGAAGCAACGAACGACGGGTGCAATGTCAGGAAGTCCGTCCATCGTCGCAGCTTAGCTATTGCCAAATCTCGCAGTCTCCATTGAGATTGATGGTTCATCGAGGCGAAATGATGATCCCACAACCGAAGATTCCAAGGTCGAACAGCTGCGCAAGAACCATGGGCCTGGAGCACCAAGAGTTCTGGTGTGCTGATCAAAGTGTTTCCTCGTTTCGTCCATTATTTCAACCAGAATGATCCGTTCGTGTCAACCTCCTGCGCCATATACGCTTTCACGCGATACGTTGCGACAGGCCGGTTGTGTTTTGCGGAGAACCACGTCTCTCACCCGTGGTCTGCTTCCGCCCGGATACTCGGACCATCTCAGGTCCCTGCTGAACTGCCTCCGACAACGACGACGACGACTTGTAGGAGAAAATGGCCATTTCTTCTTGCTTGCTTGCGAGATGGACGGACGCTTGAAGGGAGGGGATTTGATGACTTAGGGTATTAGAATATCAGGACTAACCCTCCGATGGATGTTCGAAACCGCAGTCGGCGATGGCGCGAAGAAGCTCGGCCTTGAGCAGGAAGTCGCGGAAACCGGTCGAGTGAATACCGACGTAGCTACCCTTCTTGTCGACATTGTTGCCGGCGGCGAGCTCGCCCTTCTTGCCGTTGGAGGTGGTGGCGGCGGTCTCGTTGCCGCCGATCTCCTCATCGGAGTAGTCGATGAGATCTTCCTCGTGAGACATGATGGAGGTTGGCGTTGGAAGCGGGTTAGATCCTCGAATGCGAAGCCGTCGCGAAAGCTGTCCTTTTGCAGCGAGGTTGCGCTGACGTGCAGAACGCGATCCTATCCACAAGGGGGTCGCGTCGCCCTGGAAAGAGTCGAAGATGCGGCGCGAACGTGCCGCAAGAAGAGGGAAACAGATGAGAGTGATGGATTGAAAGAAAGAGAGGGAGGTGGGAGATGGAGAGAGAGCCCCAACTGTGGTTCAAGGATGAACTTGAAGGGCTTTCTTTGTTTGAGGCTGAGGAGGGAGACGCCAGAAAGCAGGCAGGAGGGCCCGCTCGATCGCCCTTGACCAACAGGCCCGTGCACCACAACACGCACGTGACGCGAGGCAGCCGTCAGAGGACAGTGCCAAGTTGGTCTTTTTGGCACGGACGGGCGAGAATCCTTGATGAATCTTCGAGATGAGTCTTTACGGTCTGAACTTAGAAATCACATACAAATCCTGACAAAGACTTGGAATTAATGGCCAAGGCCAAGGAGCCGAAAGGCGTCCAGAACCGCATCATCTATTCCAGAGCCTCCTATCTTTACCAAGCGGCCTCATACCTCGCCAGTCAAAATCGCCAACCTGGACAAGATGCTTCATCAAAATCCTCGTCCTCAGGTCATGAGCACAGTGCTCCAGCGCCAACAGCCAACGAACAAAGGGCGACGCAGAATATGTCTCGCCATATCGCCTCCAACCTACGAGCGGTTTCTTTGAAGTCGCAGATTCGACAAAGCCCAGCCATGAAGCAGACCATCTGCAAATTCTGCGACACTCTCCAGGTCGAAGGGGAGACGTGCACTTCAGCCGTGGAGAACGCCAGCAAGGGCGGGAGGAAACCCTGGGCAGATGTTCTTATGATAAGATGCAAGACGTGCGGAAACGTCAAGAGGTACCCGGTCAGTGCCCCAAGGCAGAAGAGGAAGACCTTGCGAGGACCGAAGCCCGATGAGCCCATGGAGGATGTCTCCAACGAGACAAAGACTCAAGAGCCCACCCCAGGAACGACACCAGGGCCGTGAAACAAGAAACCAAAACTTGAATAACCCGATACCAATATTCCGGTGGCTACGATGAGATGCGAAGATCGTCGGGGCTGCGCGCAATGGACGAGGCGTCAGAAGGACACCAAACCCGGTCCTAACACTAAAAACCCAAGTGTTATACATCAAAGGCTCATCTTTGGAACATTACATGGGAGATGATGTAAAGCTGGCTGTGCTCGCCCTTGAAGTCAAGCCCTGGAGCCTGAAGCAGAATGATGCGAGCAGGTCAGGGTCTTGAACGCGAAGCGGCAGACCCCATCCCAAGCGCATGTCTGGTAGATATCTGAAATGATTCGCCAATATAGATTCGGCGATGATCATAAGTCGCCGTAATAGAACATGGCTTAAGCCACAATACTTGATTCTTTGTCTTAACCCGTTGTCACGCAACATCTCCATGGAAACCATTGATCCATTACTTCCCTGGCTGGCCAGCCTCTTTGACGCTCTCTTCTCCTAGCACCTTGCTCGCCGCCATGAACCTATCACTGTAAGCCACTGACTTGCACACAGGTTCGGTGTGATCAACACTTACAGCCCGCCATGCCAGCTGCCCAACCCCCTCATGGCCTCCGCCTGCACACTGGTCATGCGTAGTAGGTTCTCTGTATCGGAGAGATTGGCCGAAAGTTGAGCAAGTTGCGAGTTGAGTTGTGCCTGTTTGTCACGGGAATGTTAGCGAACGAAGCCACCGCCATGGCCAAAGACCTACGAGCTGTCTCGACTTGAGCGCGCTTCCGCTCGTTGCCATGCTCTGTCGCACCTGCGACCCGCTCACGTTTCGCGTAGCCATGGCTGAGTTTTTCTACCCTATTTCTGAAGATCTTTGACCGCAAGTCCTAGGTCCTTGTGCCAAGTCTTTGTCCTGTAGCCCAGGTTCCAGCGCTCAGGTAGGTAGGTAGTCGATGATAAAGGACGCCGACGGAGGAAGGTTGGAGTTTGGAGGGGTTTTGCTACGTCTTGGACGAAGGTGAAAGCGAGAAATAAATATTAGAGATGTTTATGAAGAAGGAGAGACAGCTCCTTAGTAGGTATAGTCGTCGTTCTTATTCTGGGTGCTTATTATGATGAGAAGTAGGTAAGGATAGGTAGAGTGGCAGTGGTGGTGAGGTTCTTCTCGGTTGGCCCGTGCACCTTCCTGACTTGGATTATCAACAAACAATCACTTACTCACTCACATGAATGGAATTCAGGGAGAGCCAGATCCATCTATCTTCCATATCAACCCATATCTGTACTTAAAACTCACGACTGAGGTCCATCTGTATCATACTGACCAATAGCTTGTATCAAATGAATAAACATTGGGTCTCTTCTGTCTGTGCGGCTCAAGATCCCCTCACTCTCCGTTCACGAACAGTTGACTTCTTCATATTGGCACGTCTGCACCCGATCTTTTATCAACATCAATATTAATTCTTGATAGAGCCAAGTATTATACCTTATTAATAATATTACGTTGCTTTCGCACTCAACATTTGCACATTTCCCAACTCGCCCTCAAGGTTCAACTCTCGTCCCCAATACTAAGCCCGCCACATCCAGCCAAGTCATATATCCCCAATCACTCCAAGGCTTTTGCTACTTCGTAGCCATCACTGGTGAGGAAACCCTTCAAACTCGATTCATCGCCATCTTCTCTTTTATAACCATTCGTGTCTATGTGTGTTTCCCAAAGGTTCCCACTCCGAGGCTTTCCCTTTCATGTTCTCCACAAACAAACAACTCGCGATCAACAGAGTAACCAGAAAAGAAACAACCATCCTTAGTCTAATGTGCTTGTGTACCCCATTGAGAAAAACAATGCCTGTCATAGTCCCTCCTTGCTTGCGACGCCAGTCTGAATTCTTCATCATGTCTGCAAACATATGGGAGGGAACTCCAGTGAGAGAGAAGAAAGCAAAGACTTGTCCAGGTTATGCAGCGCCTTTGATCCCCCCCATCCACCCCTGATCCTGGAAGCCTGGCCACTCGTCCCCCGGTCCCAATGACGTTCCGCCAGTGGTATCCTGAGTCCAGCGTATTGACACACCGAGTCCATGCACATGCATTGGCTCCAGTGGAGGCGTGAAACGCCGCTCAGGGGATGAGGGCCGATAGTCGATTATATGCTAAAAAGCACAGAACATGAAGTCCGATCCCAATGCAATATTACCAAAATAGGTTCCTTCTGTTTGATCGTTCCAATGTGTATGTACGGGTTGTGCCGGAACCGGAGCTAATTATGAAGATGTTGATCTTCCGAGAATAGTCCAAAGTGACCTTGACTTTTGTCGTGTCGTCGCGTGTTTTCGATGGATCTGAGGCGTATAATAAAAACAAAAAGAAAGTGTCGTCCTTGTCGAGGTGCGTGTCGTGTGAGTAAGAAGCCAGATAGGCGTATGTAATACAGGTAAGAAAATTTCAAACGTAGTCCCGGCAACAGCGGGATACATGCAAGTTCCTCCCAAAAGCGAGGCTTTCAAGGGCAGGAGAGAACTTAAGATGCCGCAACTCCATGTTTCAGACATGGCTCGATTCTGTCTTCGAGGTCGGCTGCGCTGTCGGTTCGTCGGGAGCCAGGATAAAGGCTAAGGACCATGGCTGCTCAAGCGCAGCTTATCGCACTCCAATCGGGGGGCGTGGAGGTAGACTGCCCTGGCTGCTATTTGCTGACTCGGATTCACCACTGCCCGCGCTGGCGCTCGCACTACCCGTCAGACTGCGAACATTCCTAGGTTTAGTGTGAGGGAGGGCGCTCACCCCAATATGTTGTTCAACTTGCTGTGGTGCTACTGCGTTGCCTTGGCCCGGAGGGTGTCGGGGAACGGGCTGGCGAACACCATCAGGCGGTGATGGTCGCCCGTTCATGCCTGGGCCATAACCATTCGGGGGAGATCCTCGTCGGCTGCCACCGCGCATTGATGGACTATAGGGATTTCCAGGAGACTGACTGGCCCGCCGAGGGTAGGCACCGTTCATGCCGGGAGGTCCGCCGGGGCCGGGGCCATACTGAAGGTCATCGAGCCTTGCAGCCGTCAGAGAATTGGCCCGAGAACCTGCATTCATGGCACCACGGTCCACAGCTCCGTAGCGGTTTGAAGAGCAGCTCAAGAGAGGATCCTCCAGAATGTTCTCAGTTGTCATCGGAGCATGCGTATGCCCGACCTGGCTGCTGCGGTTGCGGCCGAAACTGGGTCTGAATCGCCCTCCTCGCGTAGGTGGTGGTAGATTATCGGGGTTGCGGCGGAACTGCGCAGGGTTCTGCTCAGGGGCCTTTCGGTTCTTTCTTGACGTCACGCTCATCATGTCGAAATTATCTGGGTCAATCAGCGGGGGTGCGGGGTTTGCGGTCGGATCAAAGTAGTCGTCGTCGTCGTCATCATCGTCGTCAAACACCTGCTTGCTGTTGCGCATAGGATGAGGACCACGGCGGGGACCAGGTCCTCCGGGGGGGCCAGGGGGTCCGGGCTGCCCAGGAGGTCCGCGTCGCATTCGCATCTCTTGCTCTCGGATGGCAAGTTCTCGCTGTCGTAGAGCAAGCTCCCGCTCGCGCAGACCAATATCTGAGTTATCACCGGCCACGGAAGGCTCAGAGCCTTCAGGAATGTCGTCATATAATACAAGGTGAGAGAATTCCTCCAGGCTGTTCTCTTCAAGGGATCCTCTCCTTGATGGCTGACGAGAGCCTCCGCCATTCATCGAAGGCGGCGGTCGGGGATAACCGTTAGGCGGCCCACCGTTCATTGGAGGCGGTCCACGGCGCATACCAGCCTGGCTAAGATTGGACGAGTTCCGTGGCCTAGGTTGGCGAGGGGGCATCCCATTTCCGTTGGGCATGCCGTTCATCATGGGACGATGGCTGTTCTGGGATGGCATTCGAGGTAGTTGCGGTGCGGTCGGAGAGCTTGGTGGCATGACGTTGGCATTCGGATCGCCCGGTTTAGGTCTGTTGCGGTTGACAGCATTTAGGTTATGGAGGATGGCGTAAAGCGTCTCGATTCTAGGAACGGAGACCTTGCTATCGCGAGCGAGCTTGACAGGTGATCCTAGGTAGGTCTCGATCTCCATAGGCCTCCTGGCAACGTAGTCCTGCCACATGATGCTCTCTCCCGAGGCCTTGGTCATCTCGTCAATTATCTTTTGCTTGAAATCAGCGTCGAATTTGCACCCGTTAGCAGCGGCCAATCGAAGTAGCTCATCAAGAACTTCAGAGACCATGTCTCTGACGCCGACCTTCTCGAGAAGTGCGGCATGGTTGGGAGTTTCGAAGATGACACTAATAGGGTGGAAAGCAATGGGCCTGAAGAGCTAGTTAGTCGAGTTCAAGTCGACGTGCGGGAAGACATACCCCATCACCCTCTCATATTGCTGCTGGCGTATGTTGGGGGACACCTTGCATTCCACCTGGCCAGAGCTAAGGGTCACCGCCAAAGCCTGTGCCATATCCTCCTGGATAGACTGGGGGATGTTGTTGTTCTGGCTGGCAGGTCCAATCCAGATATCTGTAGGTCCCTTGTGTTCAAACTCGCTCTGGCCAAGCTGTGTAAGCTCGGCACCAGAAACAAGTGATAGGACAACATTGGTGGGATATCGCTCCTCAAGAGCAGCTTCAACTCCCAGCGTGTGGGTAGTGTTGACGAGAATACAAGTGTGCTGGGGGGTGACGACGGAATCGATTACGGAGGCGAGGTCATAGACATCCGGCAATGCCTTTACACAGAGAACAACATAATCGAAGGGCCCTTCGCGGGCACTGGCGGCGTCTTCGGGGTTTCGGACAACTGCAATTGGAAATAATTAGCTCTTGATGTCACAAAAGTTTGGTCGTCAGTAACGTACCGTGCCGGGGCTTGAATCGTTCATTGCCGTAAGTCGGTGACCTAGGAAGAACTGGTCAGTGATTACTTCGTACGAGGGAGGACTTGATTCACTTACTTGAACGAGATGCCGTACTGTGCCACATGTTCGTACCCAGACTTCCAAACGAGCGTCACATCGCACGCGTTGGTAGCTTGTAGTCGCCATGATAGGAAGGCCGAAACAGGGTTGCCTCCCACTACACAGATTCTCATTAGCTCGTTGTCTGCCATGTTGAGCAGCGTAGGTGGGACGCTGCACGAGCAACCGTCCAGGCGGTTGGCGTGAGATTTAGAGATTGGGTGAGTAGAAGTGAAGATTGAAGGTGATGGAGGTTGTCTAATGTGAATGTATGGGAGGGGCCAGGTGGATTGTAATGACGCGCCCAGTCACCGGGAACCAGGCCTAGGTATGAAGGAAGAATTGTAGGAGAGAGAGACGACAAACCTGATAGAATCTTGAGCCGGGGCGATACAGGCGCCATGGTGTCCGACGGGGACCTAATGTGGAATAGCGGGCTGGTCGGGTTTGAGGGTGTAGCGGGCGGTCTCTGATGACGGACCCGTAGCCTCGGGGCGTGATGGGTACCACAGCGCAACGAGGTCGGAAGGGATGGGGGCGCCTCCCTGGGGATGGCTGGACAAGGACAGGCCCAGTGGAGGCAGATTATCGTTTATTGCGAGCCGCAATGGAGAAAACAACGGCAGGACGGGGGTCCAGGACGATGGAGCAGGCTCAGTTGTGCATGTAGCGGATCGTGTCAAGAAGCTATCGCCTTTCGGGTTGGGACGAGGCGTCGCGACCACGGTGAACGGACGAAAGACGGCGGCGGAGGTGACAGCGGTGGGATCAGCGAGCGACAGGGCCAGAAATCGTGGCGGCGGCGGCAGGATGGCGTACCGGGGTCGTGAGCGTCGATGGCGATAGGTGGTGATGAAGCAACGAGAAGTCGACAGACAACCAGTCAGTAGTGAGTGTGACCGGTGGGACGAGAGCTGAGAAGGACGGTGACCCAACGGGGGGCGTGGGAGATTGTCTGGGGTTCGTAGGACGAGATAGGAGGAGCGAGTGTGGGCTGAGCTGAGCGAAGCTTGATCGAGGCTGGAAATGGCGACAGACAGCGGCCGCGGAACAAGATGCGCGGACTCGGACTCTGGGCGTGGGAGTGTAGCCGTTGGGAAGAAGCGATTTTCCCTTTGCAATCGTAGGCGACAGGCCCCGGACGAGCTGGAAATGGATCCCTGTGTTTTCTTTAGGTTAATCAGCGTCGGGTTGATGAAAGAGAGGGTCCCTCTCGGTCTTGGCCTGGGCGGTGCGTGCGTGTCGTGCGTGTAAAAGATGGATATTGCCCGTAATTGATTGGGTCTGGACTTGAATTGGAGCAGCAGGGGGTAAGGTGCCGCCGAGAGAAAAACTCAAGCACGTCGTGCAGTGTCTACGGGAGTACCTCCTTGGCTGTTCTGTACTTGGCGAGACAAGTACCAGGCATCGCAATCTCTCTAGAGACCGGGGGGGAGGCCAAGATGCCTTGGAGAGGCAGGCGATATTGAGGGGGAGCAAGAGAGAGAGGCGTGTGGGAAAAGAAGAAAGATAGTCGGCCAAGCAAGCACCAAGGGGGCCAAGCTTGCAAGGGGCCAGCAACAAGTATCGAGCAGAAGGCCAGCGGTCAACAGGGAAAAGAAGACCAGGGGGGTCCCAGCGGGATGTGCGATTTGCGGGAGTGGCTCAGCCCGAGTGTCGGTTCAAGGACAACGGCGACGATATCATGAGCTCCAAGTGGTGGACAGGCTCAAATTGGATGACGGCGTGTGTGTGAGTGTGGGTGAGGGAGACCAGGGGAATGCGACCCCAGAAATGCTATCCCCGTATTTGCCGATTCCAAGGAAAAGAATGCCAAAGCGAGGATGGAAGATTGGGATAGGGGAGTTGATGGAGGGTGTGGCTCTTCAAGGGAGGATCAAGGAAGGGGATTGCTCCTGCGTTGATACTGACTGTCGAGGCGTATAGAGACTGGTGCAGCAGATGCAAGGCTCATGATCTGAGCGTAGAGGGGAGTGCAACAGCAAAGAAAACAGAGTTTTTGGCTCTTCAACTCACCCACTTGTTCCTTAATTTTCTTCTCCTCTATCTCGATAGAATTCTTCCGAATTCAAGAGTGAGCAAGCCAGTGGGGTGGCAGTGACGAATGCTGACGATGACGGGAGTCCTTCGTTTCGAGATTTTGCGAGCTGGAGCTAGCGAGGGTCGGTGCGGAGCGGCCGGAGTTGAGGATGGAGAGGGACGGGAATGCCACGAGGAGGCACGCGAGATGAGATGCGTGACTTCAGCTGGGAACGACAATTGAGCTGAAAAAGCAAGCTGGTCGCCAAGCGTCGAGAGCTGGGAAGAAACTTCCTTCTGTTGCTGTCCAAATAAGAAGCAGCATCAACGGGGACGCAGGCAGGTCGGTAGCGAATACCCAGGACGTCCAACCAAAAAAAGAAGCCAATAGTCCCTTCTTGGATATTCGTTCGTCAAAGAGAGGCGCCCGACCGAATACCGAGATTAATCGAACAATTCCAGGAGGGTCCAAAGTCAGGGAATTATTAAAAGAAAAGAAAAAAACAGTTGGTCGTAGGTAGGTAGGTCGGTTGGAGCTGAGGTTGTGGTCGGCGTAAGTTCGTTGGTCGTAATCGATCGTTCCTTCCTTCGATCTTCTTTCCCTATCCGGGTCGTCGCCTTGATGTTTTGTGTTTCGTCTTTTAGAGGATCTGCTCTGCCCCCTTTCTCTTCCTCGACCAACACTCGATCAAAGGGGTCCAAATGAGAATGAGCCTTGATTGATGGCAACTTGCAGCGGCGCGCAATCAGTGTCGGAGCAAACACATGGAGAAACGAACGAGAGCACTTCGAGCACGAAAACGAGCGAGGGAGAGGGAGAAGATTTGGCGACCCAAGGGAGAAACCAAGGGACTTGGGAGCATGCTAATGAATACGAAGTAAACCCCAGAAGCGAAAGTTGGCAGCGCGTTAGACGAGACCCTGACTGACTGCCGTCCATCCATCCAAAGTGTCCGGCGACATCATCCGCACTGGCATCCTCATCCCCATCTTCATCCATCCGCTGTCCACCACATCCCTATCAGCATCCCTACCAGCATCACCCCGTCCTCGCACTCCGTGTGTACGGCACAGGGACTGCTGACGCGGGTACGCGTTACGCACTGGACAGGTACCTGATCAAGTTAGTTGACCCCTAACCAGCATCTAGGCCAGGCACCGAAACCCGTTGAATCCTCCGGACCCGATATCGTACACGCTCTATATGTGGATTGGCCGGCATATATTGCCATTCTTCTCCCTCTGGGTCGTCCTATGGCTGACGTGCATTGAAACAAAATATCCACCGACCGACCAACAACAAACAACAACTCGTGTGTTGCGGTGTGCCGCTGCGTTCAAGCTCACTGCCAGCAATGGATGGATGCCTTTCTCGGGCGGCCCGGCTCTTGACATGCCATCACTCGACATTCGTCATACTTTGAATACCCCGGTGATTAGAGCGTCGTATTAAGACACACGACCTTTCCTCCAAAAGTTGGGACGACCACCACCAAGAACCAAATCCCACCCGTACCAAGCTGCACTGCAACCCTGCCGAGAGGGCCCAAGCTCCAGCCATCCTCGTGTAGGTAAAGAATGGACCCAACCTTGCCGTGGAGCATTGCACAGCACACCAACCCACTATCCCGTACCGCTTGCCTCGCAGCGAGGGACAAGACACAGAACAAAAGCGTGGTACAGTGGATAAACGGAAGGATTCTCCCTCTCCCGAAGCGACGCAGACCCTCCTCCAGACGGGGAATAAAGCTGCCCGAGGTATCCTGTCAGGTACTTGCCCGTGCAGGTACAAGTCTGCGCCTCGGAGGCCGCGTACGACCATGCTAAAAAAGGAGGCCGGTCAGGCAACATGAGGCTCAGGCTCATGCTTTCCCTTTGCCAGCTCGTGAAGCCATCCTCATCAAGGTCGTCGATACGGGAGAGCACATGTCTGGTGTTGAAACCCGAAACAAGTCAGAGCAAGCCACGACGCCTCATCACTGAAAGAGGAACCAGCCATGCCTGCGTCGGCTTCAACACACAAACGCCTGGCACGTATGCGATTCGCCGATCACCCAGTGCCTGTCACAAGCCGCAAGACATACCCCCTTAACAGTGTGTTTGTTTCAACAGACATTCCTTGACCAGGTCAACGGTCTGGGAGGAATGCCATCATCTCCTTTCTCGACAAGCAATTCCCAGAGTCATCCTTGCTCACAGGCGTACGTCGCCATGTTGGCGCGGGTGAACAGTGACAAGACTGAAACCCAGATATTGATTGTGTTGCAGGGTCCATGGCATCACAGACCTACCTACCGGCCTCTTCAGAAGTATGTGTCTTAGGTGTTACATGTTTTGCAAACTCAATTGCAGTTGGCTCGATGCTAAGCATGTTTGTTGGCCGAGCTTGGTCTCTAGGTTTCAAACCCGCATTCTTACCAGCGTCATTCAAACATAAGGACATGACTAAATACTGGAAGGTAGAGTCCGCGTTTGTTCCTAGCAGCTTATCCACCATGACAAGCACCCAAGTTCAACTCACGTCCCTGTGGTTTGTCAGCGGGACGCCTGCTAACAATAGAATCTCCTATCTGGCCTGCCCCGGCTCCATCACTTCTCTCTTGGCTCTTGGGTTCCCCCGCCCTCAATGTATCCTTACTGGAGTCCCTCGCTGTCGGCGGGTGGACATGATCGATGAGTCCGAAGTCCGTCCCCACAGAGGGAGACTGACTACCAGAGCCCACACGTTCTCCTCATATTAGAGTTGCTTCCAGTCCAGAGCGTCGAATGGAGGAAGAGGGAGCCCAGCAGCTCGAACTACCAGGTACACAAGGGCGTGATCCAGCGATTCCGATTCGTAGGAACCCGCTCTGAATACGCGGATTCCCCGCCGCCGTGGCTTTGTTTCCAGGGGCCGTCAGGGGTAAACTGACCCTCCCGCAGCGCCAAGTCCTGCCATCCCGTCCCCTGGAGGACTAGGTCTTATCGGTCTTTTCATCGCTTCGAGCTGGTGCTGAGTTGGGAGTGGAGGGGGGCATAGGTCATTCACTTATCAGTCACTGACAATAGAGTAGATCGATCGTGGACCCGAGAACCCTTGCCCTGTTTTCTCACGTTGTACCTTGCAGCATTTACCCACACCACACCAACCTGCAGGCAAGTCGTCGAGTTGACGACGGTGAAAAAGTGGACAGGAATTTCTTTTGCCATTTGCTGTTGTGCCGCCATGTGCGCGGCGTCTTTCAGCCATCGCTTGAGTGTCGCCTCGGCGTAAACCAAAGCCCGGCAGAAGACAGGCAAGCCGGAATCTCCGGTGAAAATCTCGATGCAACAATGCTCTCAATGACGTAATGTCAAACAAGACTAGTGCTTTTTTGAGTCGAGCCTCTGGCCTGACGCCGAGAGGGAGATGGGACGAGTTTGGTTCCTAGTCCAGGGGCAGGGGTCAGGACGGAGCCAGCAGGGCGTTTGAGCAACGGGCGCCACGAAGGCCAGTCCCTCTCATCAGCCCGAAGACCGACACTGAGCCCAAACGAGGCCGCCGCTCCATGGCCGGGAGAGGCCGTTCGAGCTAGTTATGTTAGTGCCAGCTTGATTCCTCCTGGCCCCGCTGGTCAAGTCTTGTTCATCGGACTTCATCGACGATCTGCCGGTGTTACCCAGCGAAACCTGCTTGCCGGCAGCCGGACCCAGCTGCAGACACTATCAACTGCCTGCACGAAGAAGGCTCACAGGCCGCAGAGCGCGCGCCGTTGGAGATGGCGGAGGTGCAGCAGGTCTGTGTTGGCAACTGCCTATCTCCAGGTTCACCCTTGACCGGCCTTATCCATCTTGGGGAAATGAAAAACTCTCCCTTTTTGCCGGCTGTGGGTGAAAATCGGTCTCGCTACCAGAGACTCGTTCTCGCTCTCTCGCCGAGTCTAAAAATATGGTGCCCGCAGGCCCCTGTTCGTGGAGCTTCTGCTGTTGGTCATCACATCTCAAATATATCTGGAGCTTGCAAATAGGTTTCCTGACAAATCCTTTCCCGCAGCTACCGAAGGACAGCCAACGCGTTGATCCTATTGTCGGCCCAGGGGTCCTCTGTGTCCGTGTAGCCCTACATGCGCTGTCGATAGAGGGTGGATACTAGAGCCAAGAGAATAGCTAAGAGCAAGAGGAAGAGAGTCCCTGGGAGATCTCACTCGGGACACGGTCTGTTGCCGCGGGCACACATCAGATGTGGGAAATTCAGTGGACATGAAGCTCACAGCATCCCAAACGAGCTTCATGCGGTCTCATCTCCCCATTTCCCCAGCATCGGCAAGCGCTTCTTCCGTTGTCGAAATGGCTCAATCAAGTTGATTGTCCGGGAGGTTTACTCCGGACGGTGGCCTATCTTTTGGCCTACTGTCCTACGTTTCCTCCTGTTGTCTTTGAGGCCCAAGGCTGAAAGGCGCGCGATTATCCCATGTCCTGGTTAGCCCGCCGCGGTAATCAAACGGCCCTGGTCGACGTTACCTCCAGAATGGCCCATCTAGCATCGCCCACTGACATTCAAGTCTCCAGCACATAGCCAAGAATCATGGAGCAAGTGCTAAATTTGACATCCCAGGGGGATCGTCGACGCTATGGGCGGGTCAGCCATGGGATTTCCAGAATCTTGCATGTTCTGACTTGTCCATGATCCTATCATAGAGGTCTTGACCGTTGCTGATGTGTACTGACCTGGGTTTGCATGTCCATGCTGCATTTGACTATTGGCAGGCTGCAGCACGGGGATGGCCAGTTGGCTTGAACGACCTCTTGGACAAAATTGGATGTGCGGGATCGACACTTGGGCAGCATTTGGTCGTCAACTCTGTCTGCCTCTGATGTCACTGGCGTTAGAGTGCGCAAATCTACCATTCCATGGCACCGAGACACCAATGTCGATCCAGCTTCCCCGGTCTGTGAGTACAGGGTAGCCAGCCAACGTGGGGGTTTACATTGATTTGCTGGCTATTGCTCTCCTTACTCTAAAATATAATATAGGACATGGATTTTCACTATTGTATTAGAGCGCATTATATAGTTCGTGAGCTTCATGGGCGCTATAGTGTTCTGAATTTCAGAAGATTAGATGACTGTAGGTGTGATTGGCGAGCTTAATGGGTAGCGAGATACTAGACATCCCAATTGTTCTTGACCAAGCAATAAGCCGTATCGGCAAAATAGGTCAACAAGTTCGCAAGGAACTGGTCAACAAGCCAGCCTAGCAGCGTTTACCAATGCAAGCTTCACGGTATGTTGTCTCGCACTACAGCACGAAGCTTGCTCGAGATCATAGTCGTGATAGGCTCAGGAGGTTAGATAGAGATTGTGCGCTCCCTGCGCGGACTGGACCGACTACACGCAACTCCCAACCAAGAACTACTGTGAAAGAACATGTAATAAACCTAAGAGGTTGTCGGCTGTTGTAATTTGGCTGTTCGAGCCGGAAATGCTACGGACCAAAGTCTGGAACCAGACAGTGTGGCAAGGGGCCTGGACGATGCTGCAGTGAAAGCGAACTGTAAAGCAGCCGAACAGATGCAAATTTCACTAGAAACAGCCAAACAGAACGTCTTCGTCGCACAAGTCTCGGAAGGTTGAATGTTACGTCGCATGTGTTCCACCATGTGTCAAGCGGTTAGGGGCATACCCGAGGCACATGCTGCAGCGTCCCGAGCCGTAGATTTCACCCAGCACGAATGGTATCAATCCGAGAAGAGCAGAACGGGAATGAACATGAAGGCGAGACGATGGCTGACATGGCTTGAATGTGATGGACCCTCACCACGTTGAATGGCTCCCTGCGGGTGGCTGGAACATGTGGTAGGACAAGCTGGAGCAATGTCTGCAGAGACATGCGACTGAAAACTTCATAAAAAATTGCCAAAAATAGACAACAACAGCGCGTTGGTTGACTGAAGTATGCTTCCGTAGAGTCATCACCGAGCTGTGTGGTCTTGTTCCACTGTGGACGGCAGTCGAAACTAGATAGTCCCAACCAATCAGCAAAACCAAGGGAAATCGGCAGACACTGAGACTACGCGATAGTAAGAGGTGGAAATATATATGTTGATTATTTCTCTGGCGAAAGAAGATGATTATTGACGCACTGTCGATGAGTGTCATGCACGTCGCCCGAGTATGCAATACGTGTTGTTGCCACAGCTGAACACCTGGGACTTGGGCACATGCAGGGCAGGGCCTCAAATCAAGACATTTCAGCTCACCGAGGATAGGAATTAACCCCACAACGGCGGAGGGAGTGAGATGGGCATTGTGATACCAAGTTGCCCCTGAGCCTGAAACTCCCACAGCAGGGCTGATAGCACCAGCATGGCAGTCACAAGGAATATGCACACCAGCCCTTAAATACAACAGAGAATGTAAGAACCTTTTTGAACTGTACTAGGAAGACTTCTGGCTTCTACGCATGTTCATCTCAATCGTGTTGTCCTGAGAAGAAAGGGGGTGCAACTCCCAAAGCGCAACTACTGGGCCATAGATAGAAATTGCAACTGAACAGGCTCTGGATTCGTCACACAGCACTAGGCTGGTAACCCCCTAGGCTCTCACCCACTGGAAACAATACTGACCAGAGATAGGAACACCAAGTGCCAAGAAACATTGCTGTAACCGTCCAGACCAGATGACCGTCGTGTTACAAAACGTCCAGGCAGCGAGTGCTTATCGCGCTACCGGGCTCTATTCACACGACATGACTGGCGTCCTGGAATCACATTCCTGAATGGCATATTACGAGTCGCTTGTACCTGGAACTGGGCAAGTTGAACTGGCCTCTGAATCATCAACTGCCATAGGGATGACCTGAGCAGTCCATAATCTTTACTCGACTATAACCAGGGGCCTGCAAACTACAAGGTAACTGAGAAATACCTGTGTTTGAATCGTTACCCTCCGCCCCTATCAAATCCACACCGCAAGAAACCTCAAGCACTTCATTTGGGAGAAGTAGGAGTCTGATGAGACGTGCTGAACCTTTCAGCTGCCCTCGGCAGACTGCCAACATAGGACCAAGACCTTCATATTTTGTATACGCTTTTGTTGTCTAATTGCTTCTCCACCCGTTGCCAAGTACCTGCACTAGAAACGGCGGTTTTGATACCCCCCTTCCCGTGGCCTGGACCGAGTTTTCTCCCAGATACACTTCGTCAGGTGTCATGATAGGGACAGCTGGAAATCACTGAGAGAAGTCATTAGGATCTACCCCCTTCTGAATCTGGCACACGTACATACCGCCATAATGCCCCAGTTACAAGATCCGAGATGGATGATCCTTTTATGCCCCGAGTTCTCCCCAGTTGCATCTAATTCTCATCGGGCACAGTCGCCAGAGCGATGATGCTGAATTCAAGGTTTCCATCGGCGACCTTGGTAAACTTCTTGACAGTAGCCTCCAACGCCTTGTCGCTGAGAAGATCCTCGCCATCATCCAAAACGCCCCGGTCGATAGGACCTCCCCAGCCTCCCTCAAGATCATACAGGTGCCCGTTCTCCCCCTTGACGAAGCTGATGAAGTGGTAGCCGACGGGCTCCTCGCTGGCAGGGGCTATGGTATCGCCCGTGACTGCGGCGGCCATGTGTGCCTTCTCCAACTCGGCAGAGTTGTACAAAAGGTCGGCACGGGGCAGCGGCTTGAGAGGGAGAGCCTGCTTCAGAAGGTTGTCGAGATCCGAGCCAGGGACGATAAACTCCTTTGCCGAGCCGTTGCTCACGCTGTGGAGGAGAGCAATGAGGCCGCAGGCGTTGCCGATCGTCTGCTTGTACCAGGTGACGGGCTCATCAGGGCCGGAGCCGTCGTAGGTCAGCTCCTCGGAGCCGGGATCGTTCTCGCGCACGCGGTAGTACATGGGCGCGGGGGTGATGAAGATGAGAGCGTGGACGGGGCGAGGGATTGTGGCCAGCAGGTCCGGCTCGTCGACGCTGTAGACATCGTAGAAGCCGAGCTTCTCGGACACGCCGAGGTTGTGGATGAGCTTGTTGAAGACCTCGGGGTTGTTCTCGAGCGGGATGAAGGTCTTCTTGCCGTTCTTGTACGAGACTCCGGGAGTGGTCGACATGGTGGATGATGTTTGGTGGGATGTGACAGAGGTGAAGCTTTTACCCCGCGATCGTTGTTATCGGTGAGTTGGAGGCCCAAAGTAGTTGGTTGGAGGAGAAGCCAAAACGCCGTCAAGTGAGGTCAGGCAGCAGATGATGCGTAACCTCGTTGAGTCAGCCACGCGTGCCAGTGCAGGCGGCAGCACAAACAGCAGCAAAATAATAGGAAGTGACGTATTCGAAACTCGGGGAATTAATGTCACGTTTTTAAACGATTGATATGCAAAACTCGATATAATTGGTATACTTGGTTGACACGGTTTGAGACGAGGAGTTGCATTGCGTCCGCGTAAGTCTACCGTGGATCACGGTCTGGAGTGTGGTCATCTGCTGCGAGCAAGAGCAATTAAACGAGGGAGATGGAGTACTCATTGTACTGGCTTGATGCCTTTGGAACAAAACACAACTGTCGTTGTCCTGTCCTTGTTTAAGGGACATGGAGTTCTGGGAAGCAGTTTGCTATGAACATGCTCACGCTCGACACATCTCGACCATTAGAGGATTACTGAACACATAGACAGAAGACACTATGTAATGCAGCATGTATTCAAGGAAACGATAACCCCATTTGAGAACCAATGGTTGCTCTTGGGCTCATGGTATAGCCATGTCCATGCCGAGCCCTCGCCATATGCATATGTATTCTTGACACAACATGGGGCGATGAATATGGAATTCGTGTGTTCCTCTAGCGGCTAAATGTTATATGTTACAAAGCCATTTGTCAAGAACAAAAGTTCCCCAGTCTGACTATCAAGGTTGAGTTGTTGGCTGATCTCGTCGATCCATGAACCGGCAGCGACACGGCATGCGACGTCTCGGCCGAGAAGCGAAGCTGGGAGCCGGAATTGGTGGGCTGACCCCAAAAGGTCCCGGTATTCTGGTTGCACCGTGAGTCAAGGGAAACAAAAGTTCTATATGGAGACGCTCCGTCTTTGTTATGCGAGGGACCTTTTGATGAGGACCGCCACTATTGTATTTGGATGTGGATTAGGCAAGCCGAGGAATTATTTCCGGGAAGCTCCATCTGTTGAGTACTCGACTAGATAAATAAGATTCGAACTAGAGTATCAGATCTTTACTTTGATGTTGAGGGGAAATCAAGATGGCAATGTTGTTGAGTGTAGGTACATAGAGCGTCTGTCCGATTTGCGGAAGCCCATGCTCTAGACGTACACTGTATCCGAGACGTTGGATACCGCCCGATACTCAAAGACCCTGGATCTGGTCGAGAAGCAGCTGTTTATCAGGATAGACAGCCGGGCATGCCGTTTATAGAGACAAAAGTGCCAAGCTGGGGGGAAACAGACTCACACCGGCCAACGTCTAAATCCTCACCCGCACCACGGCCATGGAGTAGCCCGAGGCTAGCCCCAGAGAGGAGGGAGATAAGCCCGCCCATTGAAGGTTTCAACGCCATCCGGACGGCCTCTCATTGGCTGATAGCGAGGGCTGAATGGCGTGCCATGGGCTCAGGGGCAATTGATTGCGAAGCCAGCAGGGCATCTGATGCGACCTCGAGGGCTGAGAGTGGGAGATACGATGCCTTCAAGGCAGTCTCTCTTGCATGTTTCAATGCACGAAGCCTCCAACAAGACGGTCCAAAAGAACCAAACGGAAAAAGTGGCCCATCAAATAGAATGGGAGGGCAGGTCGACAAAAGGTCCGAATCTCTTGCACTCGAGGCCACAGAAGGACCATCGAAACTCGAATCGCACGAACAAGGTCCAGGGCCGGTCATGCCTCTTTAGGAAGGTGGCCCAAAAAACCGTGCCGTTGCCCGTGATGGAAGCGCAGGAAGAACATCACGCTATGTCCGGGATCGTCTAGAAGCGGGTTCCAGCGACTGTCTCGGGGACTGCAGCGACGGTGCCAATGTCGTCCTCTTCGCGGGGAGATTCGTCGTCTGGGCCTGTCCTCTCTGGGCTTGTCTCTGGGGCTGAGACCGCCCCCCAGGGCCTGGGTCTGTATAACCACACCCGCTAAGCAACTAAGCAGCCGACCATCGGCAGGGCATTCATTCCCTCTTTTCTTGCTTCTGCACTGCCTCTTGCGAATCCAACATCGCTCCAAAGGTCGCTGTTGCTGCCGCCGCTGCTGTCGCTGCCATCGCGGGCTTCAACCCACGCGTCGCCGTTAGGTCGCCCCGTCGCTATCGCCCAAACAATAACGGTTCGGGCGCTGCCGTCAGATAAACCACCATGGCGCCGTCCCTCTTTCGCAAGCGCCACGAGGCCGAGGACATCATCCCCATCCCAGGCCCTCTCGAGGCCGCCGCTGCTGTCTCCGCCACCGGCCGCGATCGCCTCGAGAACCTCCAGCAGTTTGAGAAATCCCACAAGTTCGACCCGAACCTGCCCATCGACGACCTCACCGATGTCGACGCCGCTATCGCAACTGGAAATGCCGAAAAGGGCATCGAGATTGAGCACGCGCTCATGGAGGACAACAGCCCCTACCCCGAGGTGAGGGCTGTTGTCCGAAACTACGACGTCGACGTCCCGGCCAACACCATCCGCGCCTGGGTTATCGGTCTGGTCCTTTGCACTATCGGTTCCGGTATCAATATGCTCTTCTCGCTGCGCAACCCTAGTATTACCGTATCTACATACGTCGTCCAGCTCGTCGCGTATCCCTTGGGTCTCGGCTGGGATCTCATCATGCCCGATCGCGAATGGAACCTCTTTGGCCTCAAATTCAACCTGAAGCCCGGAAAGTTCAACTACAAGGAGCATGTGGTTATCGTCGCCATGTCTAACGTGAGGCCCCTCTCTGCAATGGATCAGGCTCTGGCTGACCTCGTTTCTAGGCTGCTTACGGTGGTGGTGTTCTTTATGCGACAGATGTCCTCCTGGCCCAGCAGATCTTTTACGGCCAGAAATTCGGCTGGGCATTCCAGATTCTCTTCGGCATCACGACTCTCTGCACTGGATACGGACTGGCTGGGCTGGCGCGTCGCTTCCTGGTGTGGCCCGCCGCAATGATCTGGCCCACCGACTTGGTCAACTGTGCGCTCTTCTACACCCTTCACGACCACTCCGGTTCCGACCCGACCAAGACCAATGGCTGGAAGGTTGGACGTTATCGATGGTTCATGATTGTGGCAGGCGCAGGCTTTATCTGGTACTGGTTCCCTGGCTGGATCTTCAAGGGCCTCTCTTACTTCACCTGGATCTGCTGGCTGGCTCCTCATAATGTCACCGTCAACAAGATCTTTGGAGGTCTGACCGGCTATGGCTTGATGCCTACCTCTTTCGACTGGACTGTGTACAGCGGCTATCTGCAGTCCCCGCTGATCCCGCCCTTCCATGCCATCGCCAACGTTCTCGTGGGCATCGTCGTCTTCTTCGTCTGCATCTCGATGGGAATTCACTTTACTGGAACATGGTACTCGGATTACTTCCCCGTCCAGTCCTCCGAGTCTTACGACAACACGGGCAACGTCTACAACGTCTCCAGAATCCTCGACCACAACTTCCATTTCAACGAGACCGCATACAAGGAGTATTCGCCCCTCTTCCTGCCAACGCAGTTTGCTCTGTCCTACGGCCTCTCCTTTGCTGCTGTCACCGCTGTCGTTGTGCATGTTGTCTTGTACCATGGTCAGGAAATCTGGAGGCAATTCAGGCAGGCTCGCAACCAGGAAGACGATGTTCACATGCGCTTGATGAAGAAGTATAGGGATGCAGAGGATTGGTGGTATGCTGGTAAGTCAAGCCCGTTTTGCAATGTCAGTAGGACCTGAGCAATTCTAACATCTAAACAGCTCTCTTCATCGTCATGGTCTCCATCTCCATTGGCGTCGTTGCTGGCTGGCCAACTGGTTTTCCCGTTTGGGCCTACTTCCTCTGCATTCTCATCCCCGTTCTCTGGCTGATCCCCATTGGTGTTGTGCAAGCCATCACCAACATTCAGCTCGGCCTCAATGTTTTGACAGAGTTTATCATCGGATACATGGTTCCTGGACGCCCCATGGCCATGATGATGTTCAAGAACTATGGCTACATCTGCATGGGCCAGGCCCTCTACTTTGCCCAGGATCTCAAGCTTGGTCATTACATGAAGGTCCCTCCACGGGTCATGTTCTCGTCTCAGCTGGTTGCGTCCATCTGGTCCGCCATTGTGCAGATCTGCGTTATGAACTGGGCACTGGGGCACATCCCCAATGTCTGCCATGATGATCAGCCCAACAACTACACGTGCCCTGGTGGCCGTGTGTTCTACACGGCCTCTGTTATCTGGGGAGCTATTGGTCCTGCTCGAATCTTCAGCAACGGCGCCACCTACTCCTCCCTCCAGTGGTTTTGGCTTGTTGGCGCTGTCACGCCTATTCTAACATGGCTCGTTGCTCGGAAGTGGCCTCGGTCAATCTGGCGCTACGTCAGCACGCCTCTCATCTTTGGAGGCTCTGGCATGCTCCCTCCGGCCAGTGTCTACATCTACCTCTGCTGGGGCATGGTTGGCACGTTCTTCAACTACTTCGTCAAGAGGAGATATACTGGATGGTGGCTGCAGTACAACTACATCACCTCTGCGGCTCTTGACTGCGGCCTCATCTTGTCAACCATGGTGATCTTCTTCACCCTGTATCTGACGAGTGCCCACCCCCCTAACTGGTGGGGAAACTTTGCTGCTTTCGATACCTGGGATTGGAAGCACATGGCAGTTAGCAAGTCGATTGCCAACGGAACAACGATTGGACCCTCGACTTGGAATTGAGATTTAAGAACGTAAGGGATTAGAGCTGTGGGTTTTAGTTTGGAAAGCGAGACCCTGGGATATTTGCTGGGATTCTTCAGGCGTCATGGAATGGGTTGTGTTTTTGCAGGATTGTTAGTTGGCGAGATACCTCAATCATGATTGATGTTTATGGACGATAGTCAACAGCCTCAGAAATTGGTATAAAATCACGGTTCAATTGATGTCAATGCATGAGCAATTACTATCAAATCACTGAACAAACACGCCTGGGACCGATTATATAGTAATTATTGTATGGACTCTTGCCATCGCACCAATCACCTCCTTCCCAGGACGCTTTTCCTCCTGTGGTAAATCTTGGCCCCGACCTTGCCCCAGTCACGTGCAGTTCGCGCCAATCGAGATCACATGACTTAGCTCGCACACACCGAACCCCGGTTTCTTAGGGCTCAACGAGCAATTCGACCACTCCACCAAAAAAGCCCTCCCAAGTCTGAGAATTTCTCGATCGCCATCCTACTAACCGCCCAAACACCACAGCCAAGATGAGTACGTGACCACCTCACGGGTAGAGGGGACTCTTCCCTCGAGAGACGGTTAGGCCTTTTGCTAACGCGATCGCAACAGCGAAGGGTACCTCCAGCTTCGGTAAGCGTCACAACAAGACGCACACTCTGTGCCGACGATGCGGTTAGTCCTTGTGCCCTCTTCTTCTCCTTGCCAGGCCTTCCTCGATCAGCGCATGAACGAATTCGACGAAAACCGAGACGGAACTTTACGACAATGAGCGACGGGGAATGGCCTGGATGGGAGACATGGAAATTCGAATGAACCAGGAGACTGATGGGATATCTAGGTCGCCGCTCTCTTCACATCCAGAAGAAGGAGTGCTCCGCTTGCGGCTACCCTTCTGCTAAGACCCGGAAGTGTACGTGAAACCCCAAAACAAACGCACCTCGACCCGACAATCTCGACTCGGATGGTGCTTGTCCCCGTTGGGCATGTCATACTGACCCGATCCCTCGTGCAGACAACTGGTCCGAGAAGGCGAAGCGAAGAAAGACCGTCGGCACCGGCCGAACCCGCTACCTCAAGGATGTGTCCCGACGATTCAAGAACGGCTTCCAGACTGGCCAGCCCAAGGGCGCCCGGGGCCTGAACAAGGAGGCTTAAACGGGATACCGCATCCCTCTGCCCTCCCTCCACCACCCTCTCACCGCCC
>JAANQP010000227.1:0-23182 GCA_011320165.1 Fusarium protoensiforme
ATAAACCAGGGGACACGAAGCCGGCGGGGGGGGGGGGAGGTTGGATCCTCGAGGCCCTTTTTCGAGGCCCCAAGTTGGTTCTCGATGCTGACGGCCGAGCTTTCACAATGGGACATTTAACTGCCGCTCCCCCTTCCACCATCGACTGACTTTGGGATGGGATCGGATGAGTCGAGCCGTTACTGCCATCTGGCTTTTGCCGTTGAAACGCGACAAGGCCTCCCCACTGGATCCGCGCAGCCGCCGGAGCCAAGAAGATCCATGTGAAGGCTATCTGACCGAGGATCCGTCAGCAAAGAATCCCTATCTTTTTACTGCGCAACAGGTGACTCTTCCTGTGATACCCGGACACTCGGGGAGGCAACTCGTTCGATCGTAGGCGCCGGTAGCACAGTCACACCGACGAAGAGGCACAGTCGTAGATGGTGATGACATCGATGCTACGCCGGAATATTCAGCGCCATTGTACACAAGACGCGCAATATTGTAACAAGAAAAGACTCGTAAATGGCGTGAGATGATCAGAGCTGCAGAACACAATTGGAAAAGTCAATAGAAAATAACCAAAAACCCAGCCAATCAGTTTTGGCTTGTCCCGAGTGTTTGGGAAAAAGACGCCACCAAAGAGATCGACAAGACGGCAAAGTGCCCTCACCGGGGCCATTCACCGAGCCTCACCTTGAGGTGGGGTCGGGAAATCTCAGCATCCATCTTGAACGACCTCGCACAGTCGAGCGCAGCAGATTAGACTACCCTAGACCATTTGCTTTGTCGTGTTTTATTCATTATTTCTCTTGTCGGTGGATCATTACAGGACATCTAGACTCTCGTTCTAACACCCGTCATCTCATCTTTCACCATGCCCTCCCAAGACAAACCCGACACCCAAGAATGGACACACGTCACCCGCAAGTCTCGCAAATCCCGTCCAAAGAAAGCTCCCTCTCACACGCACATCAACTCCCTCCCCATAACACCCCGCACCGACAACCTCAGGCCCCCCTCAGACCTCGAGGCCGACTACCGCCACATCCGTGACCGCTGGGAGGCCGAGCCGCCCTGCTCACGCCTCCGCGAGCTGGTCTCGGAAAAGGCGTCCCACCTCAAGACCGTGTCCCGGGCCGTGAACCTCGGCGTCGGGACGTTTGATCCTGCCGATGGCTCTTGGGAAGCCAAGAGGTCGGCGTTTGTGCAACTCGCTGCGTTCTTGATCATGGTAGAAGAACTAGGTTAGTCACTATCAACACAGGAAAACAGACACTTGTACTCATGTCTCCCTATAGAAAGGATAACAGACCGAAAGATAGACTGCTTCTTTCAAGACCCCGTCTTCAGCACCTCGGACAAAGCCTTCCTCACAAACCTAGGCCACACAGTCGTCGAGACACCAGCAGGCTGCGAAATGATTGATCAAGACACCCTCTTCTTCGGAGTCCACCTCTACAAGCCCATCTACGCCATGGCGCTGGAGAAGCACCTGCCTGCCATCTTTGTCGGGACAGGTTGGGAAGTTTGGGATGAGTGAGTTGCTTGTTCAGCCCCCTTTTGTTGTAGTGATGCTGATGGGATTTGTTAGTTTGTTTGCGACGGAGGGTCTTGAGAGGATGGAAAAGATGCACAAGTCTTTTACCAAGAGTGAATTCCCACAAGAATCCTTTGACTCGGCCTTTTCGAGCACGGGTATCTACTGGAAGCCAGCTGAAGAGCCTGAGACGGTGTCTGAAAAGGGGCCCGAGGGGGAGAAAGAGAAGGAGGAAGAGGGAGAGGTATCTAGTAAAGCGGAATCTACAGCCACATCATAACTAATTCCCTCACAAGTGTGTATATCACCTGTCTTTACCCATGATCCAAGGCTGCTGGTATCTCGGCCGAGTGTGAATCACGGCCTGTAAATGATGTAGGTGCTGAGGCTCAGGGTTTCTCCTCTAAGTGGTTACCCAAGTCATGGTCCTCGGACCCTTCTCAGACTCTTCCTCAATCATCTTCACTACAGTTCTCAGAGTCTTTTCTCACCCTCCCTCCTTCATCTTGACTCAAAATCATCGGAGACTCCTCTAGCCCTTTCTCCACCACCTTTATAGACATCCTCAGGGCCTTTTTTAATACTTTGTCTTGACTGACGATCGTCAAACACTTCTCAAACTCTCCCCCCTACATCTTCTCTGGTAATCCTCAGAGACTTGTCCAACAATTCCACCTCTATCACAACTCATTACCTATCTTCAGGGCCTCTTTAGAGCCTTGTTAGACTCTTCCTCGATCCTACAATCCTCAAAGCCTTGCTAAAATTCACTCTACCTTGACTCTGGGTCATCAGACTGCCCCAACTTCCTCTTCATCATAATATTCAGAGCCTCCTCCAAGATCCCCTCCTTTCCATTAAACCGCAATCGTCTGGACCCTCTCAAACACTCTTCCGCCTTCATCCTCACCACCCTCAACACCAAACAACTCAATCGCCTTCAACCACGACTTCAGTTGTCGATTGCCGATTGATTCCCCCCATTTCAAGTAATCGGCAATATTTTTTCGACGCTTTCCCACCAGGAAACAGATTCATTTAGCGTTTGACTGTTCAGCGACCGCTTCCGTTCTCTCCAAGGCACCCCCCACCCTCAAAGCTCCTTCCCTCCTTCTCTTCCATTAAGAACTCCAGCACAAACACCAACCAATTTCTTCAAACAACCTCTTCAAAGCGTTCCATCTCCTTGTTCAATCAACCCCCGCTCGCAAACCTCGATCCTATTGTCAACGCTCCTCACAATGACCGATTCTCCCTCCTCGGACGACGCTAAACGCCCTGGCCCCAAGGTCCGTGAGGCAGAGTACCAGGCCCTCTGGCAGGTCTGCGACCGCACCGCTCGGAAGAACGAGTACAAGTACGCCGACTACGCGACCCGCAGAGCTATCCTTGAGGACGCTTGCCACGCTCTCATGGACAGACGGTATGCCTCTCCTCCCCCAAACCTCTTGTTAATCGTTAGCTAACACCCTTGCAGCCGTGACTCGGGAAAGATCATGTGCAACTCGAGCATCCCAGAAATGGTCGACCGTCATCTCAAGCGAGAAGCCCACTCGCGCATCCTCCACGAGGCCCGCGTCACGGGTCAGCTACCGGATTCTCCTGGGCCCGTCGCCAGATCTACCCGGTCCGCCACCCCCCAGGGCAACATGGCCGACCCTCAGTCCATGGGCATGCCCGGCAGCGGTCGGAGCATCGCCCTGCCGTTCGGCAACAACAACACCCAGCCCTACGCCGCCAACATCGACCCCAACCCACTGACTCTCCGCAACGAGATCGTCGTCCTGCGTCAGGAGTTGGCACGTCAGCATGAGGACCAACAGGCTGTCGTTTCCTACATGCGGGGTCTAGCCGCCCGCCTTTTCGTCGTCGAGAACGAGCTCGCCGAGGTGCGCGGTGGCCAGAGCCACGGCAGGCTCTCGTTCAACGAGATGGATGTCCATCTGAGGCAGACTGACCTTGCTGCCCGCCCCCGGGCGGCTCCGATGAGCGAAAATGGCCTCCACCATGCCAGTGAGTACGAACAGAGAGGTGGTGCTACTTCCCGGATGAACGAAGGCGACATGCATTTCCGGCCTTCCAACTATACCTACGAGAGCGACGCCCGCCACCGGGCTCCCGGCATGTTCCCGCACGGCACCTACCCCGGGCCTGGTTACCCTGATGAAGACATCGACGGTCCCGGATTTGGTCTCGGGCTCGGTCCTCGACCTCGGGAGAGACGCCCTGTGACGCCACGGAGCCAGGCCCATGGCCGAGAGGACATGTAAAGAGAGGCCAACAGTCCTCTAATGAGAGGATAACAGAGCTCGAAATAGAGGTTAACTGTCGGGGGCTTTTAGGCCTTTGGAGTTCAAGGACAGGAGTTATTTACAAATACTGGGCTGGTATGATAGATGATGATGATGGATATACCCGACATGAAGGCTGCAGATCAAAGGTAGCTCGCTCTAAATACATGGATATGGGCAAATTATATACAAGAAAAGACTTGACTGTCAGCTGTGTCTCAACCCCGTGCACTTAGGGACTGGAAATGGGGAGGGAAGAAGAAAATGCCGTGAAATGTACGTCCATTTGTTGCTGTTATGCATCAACTATATAGCCCGCGTCCTTCAGCGAATCATGACTCAAATCCACCCCCTTTCCCAACCCATAAAAGATCCCATTCATAGCAGGAGCCCATCTCTCTCTCTCTCTTTTTGAAACAGACAGGCAAAGAATTACAACATACATAAGAACAGTTTTACCCGTTGTCCTCGGGGCCCGGAACTCCAGTTGCAACAACACATAAAGCAGAAGAAAAGGGGGGGAACATTAAACATCAAACCATGGGAAATCTGTTGGTTGCACACACATCCGACAGATATCCCTCTCATCTCCCGAGAAGAAAAGAAAATCGACCCAGTGCCTTGTGTATCGTTTCGCTGAAAAAGAAGCAAAGAAAAATGTCGAGTCGATCGTAACCGTCTAGGAAGAAAAGTCCTTGTAGTCTTTGATCGTCTTGCCGCCGCAGTCAGGAATCTTGACGCCGTCCTTGAGCTCGCGGTTGACCGTCATGAGACCCCACTTGTCCTCCCACTCCTTGCCCTTCTCGTTGAACTTGACCTTCCAGGGCTCGTCGAAGGCCTCGAACCAAAAGTAGTTTGTCCCGTTCTTGAGGGCCTGGCAGACCCAGTTGTCCATAAAGGTGTTTAGCTCGTCGATGCCGGCGACGGAACCCTCGGTGCAGGTCGTTGCTTGACCGCACGTCTTTCCGCCGGCTGAGGGCCAGCCTGTCTCTGAAATGATGTTCTTCTGCTTGTCTGACTTCCAGTATGGACCGTCTCGGACCTCCCAGAAGTTGTATGTCCAAGCAGCAGCCTCTTCGGCAGTGACACCAGCAAAGAAGGGGTGGATGTTGGCCATGATATAGTCGCTATCCTTGGCCAGCTCATCTGTCCAGTCATCGCCCAGGTCCGAGGTGGCAACAGGGAGGTTCAGGTTCTTCTTCTTCAGTTCGGTTCGGGTATCGTCCAAGACCTTGGCCAGGCTGGTAATCGTCATCTCCTCGCGGAACAGGATCTCGTTGGCAATGATGATGCCCTCGAACGGCTCATCTCCGTACTCGTCCAGAATGTCCCACATCTGATCCAGTTGTCGGTCGTTGGTGGTCTCGTTCTTGTCCAGCCAGACTCCCAGCCAGACCTTGACGTCGTCCAGTTCCAGGCGGTCGATGGCGTGCAAGAGCATCTGTGTCTGGTTGCAGTCAGTTCCGTACAGACGAATCTTGTTGGTCAGCTGGCCAAGCACGGCCACATCGCGGGTGACGTTGTTCTGAGAGGGCGGGTTGTGCATGCAGTCGGGATACTGCGAGTTGAGAGGAGTGTAATCGATACCGGGGAACACTCGGTGGAGATCAGGGTTGTTGAGGAGCTTCTGGATCTCGGCGCTGCTCTTGCCAAGATCACCGTTCTTCTTGTTATCCTCCTCGGCCGACTCTCCCTTGGCGCCGCCGCTGCTGCTGCTGCCGCTTTTGCTCTCATGGTTGTTATTGTTGACCACACCACCAACTACACCTCCGACGATGGCACCCACGATGACGAGGAAGACACCCACGATGATGATCCACTTCCACTTCTTGCCTCTGCGGTTTTCGTTCTCTAGCCAGTCGGAAGGCTTCTCCTGACCTGCATTCATCTCGTAACCTCCTCCTCCGCCGCCGCCGCCGCCGCCGCCTCCTGCGCAATGTTAATGATAAGTCATGGTTGTCACAGCAAGCAACAACTCACCTCTATTCCCCATTAGACCCGCAGCGGCCGCACCACCCCCAACCGCCGCAGCACTTGCCGCAGGGATCTTCTTCCCGCGGTCCGAGTGGGAGAGGCTCAGCATTGAATTCCTTTGACTCTTGCCGTACGTGAGTCCGTCATCTCCATCGTCGACAATCTCGTTGGGATTCACGACGCCCAGGTTGGCACTGCCATTCCGTGAACTGTTGGCATAATAACCACCTGGGGGGTACGGGTTGTTGACGTAGGGATCGCTTCCGTTGAAGTGGGATGTTGAGCCGGAACCTGGCGGCCCTCCAGGCGCGAGACCAGCCAAGCTTGACTGTGACGGTCCGTGTGCGCCATTGTCGTAGGAAGGATCGTAATTGTATCCGCCGTTCGAATCGTAGGGGTTTTGCTGAGATCGAGAGGGTGGCGGGGGCAATCCGGTACGCTCCATGGCGTCCATGCCGCTGTTGCGAGGGTTACGGTCAGCGACGTCCCAGGCAATTCCCGCCATGCCACCAGACGCAGACTGGCCAAAGTTGTCTGCGCCGGGAGTTGTGTTAGCGTTTGGGTGGGCATACCCGACGTATCCAGCACCGGCGCCGGCGCCGGCGGCAGCAGCAGCGCCGCCTCCTTGGTTATAGTAGCCTTGGTCGTGATGCGAAGGCGACGGTCGTCGAGGGCTGTCGTAGCCAGCAGAGGCAGAGCCACCAGAGTATGGCGAGGCCGAGCGGCCTTGGCTATAGTTGTCTTGAACGGGCTGCATGCGATTGAATGCAGAGTCGGGATGAGCGGCTGGGTGGTTTGCCCTCACGGGAGAAGGAGCGTCGTAGTATGGCGTAGGAGATGGTGGTGAGTAGTGGTTCTGAGGTTGGTTGGGATGTCGCGGAGAGGATTCGTAGTAGTTTTGAGAGTCAAGAGGTTCACTCTCATAGTGATCGTTACGGTAATGCTGCATGGTGGTGGACAACCGAGGACGGTGGGATGACGATGAGCGAGGGGGGAGGCAGTGCCAAGCAAGCAGATGGATGGATGACCCCAGCCGCCTGCTGTCTTTTGGAAGAGAACGGCTCGGCGAGTCGTATGTCTCGGCAAATGACCACGATTTGCGTGCGGGTTGAAACGAGAGACGCGGGCGCGAATGCGGACACGGAATCTGACTGCGCTGCGCTGCAGGGAACGAGGGACACACGAAAAGAAGACGCAGTCAGTCAGTAGGGAAGGTGTGCATGCGGGAAGAAAGGTTGTTGATGAGGTTGTTGGAGAGCAACGGCGGCCCATGCATGAGCGGCGCCGCTGTATGCGACCCGACCTCCACTGATGGATGGACCTGAACCTGGCGCTGGCGCTGGTGGGGCCCTTCGTCTAGCCCAGCATGGACATTACGCACAGGGAGGGAGAGAGCCACACCGGATGCGGACCGAAAACACAACCTCACACGGTGGATTTCCACTTGGGTTAAACGGTGGGAGCCAAGTTTAGTGGCTTCTCCGCCCTGGCCGGGGGCCCTGAAGTGGCCTGGCAACCATCAATCAGGCCTAGTCCAGCCGACAGATCCAGGGAGCGGGGGGGGACCCGTGACGCACTGCACTTGGTCTTGGGGTTCTGGATTGAAAATGGAAGCCAATGCTCTCGCTCAGTCGGCCGTTCGGGAAGGGTTCCTTTTCACACGCAATAATTGTATTGTCTAATTAATGAGCGTGTGTGGGAACCTGGTTAATTGAGGAAACGCTCGGGCGGGCACGGCACAGCCTCAACAGACACGAGGTTCGTAAACTTGGTAGTCTTGTCTTGTCTTGGTCGTAGTGGTGGGTGAGAAATCGAGAAATCCGGGGAGATGCGTGCGCGTCCTTTTTCCCATCTTTTTTCTGTTTGCTGACACGAGAACGGAAGAGAACTGCCGGGATCGGGCTGAGCAAGCAGAGTATCTAAATTCAGAAACAATTCCCAGACTTTGTGGGTTCTAGACAAAGCTCGTGTCTTGCCTCTTTTTTGTTTATGGCGTTCTGATAAATGTCGTGTCGTATTTTCAGATGAGCGACGGGAACTTGAACCCCTTATTTTGGCGGCGCCGCAAACTGTGACTTTGACAAGGACTCAAAGAGGGAGGTGAATAACCAGGGGTCTTGATCAGCCGGAAAACACAGCAGGGGGGGGGGTGCTGAGGGTCGATTGACGATGATGATGGCCCCAGATTCAAGGATGAGCGCGAGCCTGACTTGGTTCGTGCGCGATGTACGGTACGTGCAAAGTTGACGACACTCGAGCGACGAGGCCATGACCCAAGAATGAAGCCGACAATGACGAGGCTGAAGATGGATTCATTGACAGAAACATCTCGAGTCGCTCTCATTTCTTTCCCCCGTGTCTTCCACCTCTAGGTAGCATCCACAGCACATGTTCACCGGAGACGTAGCCCCCAAGGTACACAGGCCCCACGTCGTAAACAGCGGCACAGCCCATCCATGTCTCTCTCCCTCCCCCCAAAAACGCCATCAAATATCACGTTCCTTCACGATAATTTCCATGTTATAAACCGGGCGTTGGACGGCGTCGTCCACCAAATTACGGCAGAATTCCAATGCCAACCCTTTGTTTGCTTGCGCGCACCACCGGAATGATTCAACCATGTCCTCTACGGCCCAGTCTTTTTTAACTCTGGTGCGACACGCTGTTTGCTGTCGTTGATCATTCTGCGACAGATAGACGGTGCACGGTGAACAGACAGTGTGTTTGCTACTGTACCGTTGCACTTGTCCGTAGATCGCTATCCAATCAGCATTCATCCATGGGTTGGCTGAGCGACTGATAGAATAGAAAAGAAAAGCCCGTCAGCCGGCATATTATTATTATTATCGTGAACACGGGCTGAATTTGGTGGCAGAGCCTTGTGACTACAAAATGGTTGACAGTGGCGGACTTGTTTTCAGCTCCCAGCCAGCCATCAGCATGTGGCTTGCGCAAGGAGACACGCTCCTCAACCCGGTTGTTTCTCTCCCGGCAAGAGAGTGTTGGCAAACCGTGATTCACCGCCTGGGCTCTCTTGTCTCACACAGTCATGATCCGCTATGAAACAGTCAGTCAGCCCTGAGCTGCAATCTGTTGTGTCTCTCATTGGCTGCCGTCGTGGTTGCAGGGTAAGCATTGTCTTTGAACGGTGACATGATGCGCCAAGTCTGGAATCACCTCATTGCTGGCTTTTAGTAATAATGTTAAAGATATGAGCTATCGAGTCTGACCATAGATTTACAGTTCGGTTGAATAGTCCAACTTTTATCTGCTATAGAAAGTGTCAGCATATGCATACGCCGAAGTAGATGTCGTGAACCTACTATGATGACACAAATAACGGTTGTGGGCTGGTCAGAAGCATAGCCAAGAATAACACACAAAGGCCAAGATGCCATGTACCACTACAAATACCCATAAATATATATCTACACATACCAAGTCCTGTTTCCCTTTGTCACCTCATTTATAGAGCTCTATTGGTCATCACTTAAATTCCCCGTTTAGCCACTCCTGCACGAACCATGATGTTGATCTAGCTTGACCACCCTCCGACCCATCGCTGCTGGAATCATCCCCCATCGGATCGGGATTCTCCCAATGGAATAACCATCGGAGCTGGTCTTGGCCCACTGGTAGGACTGCATTCGCCCAGTCACGTCTGCCAGCTGCGTCCTCGACTAGGAAGTCCATCATCCTCTGTGTCGATATCCTCGAGGGCCGGATGCTGACGGGAGGCTGATGACCCCCTTTCGACACGATACCAGTTGAAGGCCGATCCAAGTTGTCGGGGACGTTCTTCACATCCCTACCGGTATCGTGCCTGAATCCATGCTCTGGTGTTGCGGGCGAGTCTCTCTCAGGGTACCAGATAAACGAGTGATACTGCCGGACATATTTGGTCTCCAACAGCGGCCCTAGCTCGACTTCAACATGGTCCTTCTGTATATACCCGAATGGTCTCCAGGCCAAGAGGACCGAAGCATAGTCCTGGAGCTTGAGGTCGAACCGACACCGAAGCACGTCCGCCCTCGAAACCAGGTCTGACTTCTCCCCGTATGCTGCGTCCTTTTCATCATCCAGGAATGACTGCTTCGCGCCTGTCCATGCGGATATTATCGGATCAGGTGCAGTCATCGACCCTACCCCCTTTTTCTCCTCCAGCTTCTGAGTATACTCCTGGATGCAGTCCAGAATGGTCAAGTCCCCCAGCAAAAAGAGGGCGACCCACCAGATGGCCACTCGAGGCCGGCGTGCGATAAACATCTTCAACACCACCTCCGCATGCTTCTGCCTGATGGCCGGCCTCAAAACTTCAAGTATCGACGACAACCACGGCCCCACCAGGTTGCAATCGACGTCTGGCTGCCAGAAGATGCTCCAGAGGACTGACCCAACCGAGGGAGGATGACTGCCAAGGGCCATAAAGTATCCGAGGTCGCTGTAATACTGCCGGATCTCTTGCTCATGGATCTCTTCGAATACACCGCGCTGTGACTTGGTGAGGCGCGGCATTGGTAGTTGTGGCTGAAGGTCCATAAAGGTGTAGAACGGCAGGACGAGCGCAGCCAGGAAACCTGCTCGGCACGGCGACATGGCTTCCCATTCAGATGCCTCGCTGGGTTCAGTTCCAAGACGAAACAGGCGGCAGAGTTCAATGAGGAGGTCTAACGCTTCGAAAGAACTTGGCGCAGAGTGTGCGTCTGTGGTCGAGATGGGAGCTCCTCCAATGACGATTTGAGCATCTTGGTTGAGAAAGGTGGCAAACATGGGAAGCTTTTCCTCATCTTTTGCACCCCAGCCAACTTCAGGACTGAGAATGGCGCAGAGCCACCTAACAAGCGCAGATGATGCACCATCGGGATCGACGTTGGGCCCCTCATGCTGCTGCGGTGACAAGCGGTGGGAAGAGTAGCACACTTGCCGACCCTGCATCTCGAGGACTCGGACTGACAGGATGTACGACCAACACGTTGTCAGGACGGCAAGGCTGCCGGTCGTGGCTGAATCCAAGCCCATTGAGTACGAGGCCGCTTCTTGACAGATACTGCTGCGAATTGGCTCCTCAGCCTGAAGGAAAAACGCCAGCCGACGACCGTATCTCAGCGATGGACCTTCATCGTCCTGGTCCGTAGACCTTGGACTCGCAATGTCGGGAGAGAGATGCCACCGAGGTCTTCCATACAGAACCCGGCCGGTGGGGAGATGCTCCGGAAGACTGGGGACGTCCATCAGGGCAATGTACGGGTCCAACATGTCGGCTGGCCACATACCCTTGGGCATCTCCCTCGCTTGCTCGAAGAGGGCATCCCACATGGCCTTTCCATCGCGGAAGGTCCGGCGAACATCGGAAGGAGAGGGGATCAAAGGGTCATCTTCTTCGCTGATGAACGGTCCATCATCCTCTTCATCCGTAGACGGATATGTATCGTGTGTTGGTCGAGGGTTGTTCTTGAACATGGTGACGCGTTGCGATGCGAAACGTAGAGCGAACAGGGAACAGGGAGGAGCCCCGTGGGGTTTTCTGAGCCCAAAAAAAGGGCTTCACTACCAACAGGCGGTGATTAGTTTAACTGACCTGTCAATTGTACGCGCACTGCAGCGCTTCTCAATCACGTTTTGGTCTTGGCCTGGAACCAACAGAAGCAAACTCGAACACGGTGTGGCGCGCCAGGGAGTCCATGACTGGATGCTCGACAAAACAAGGCTCTGGGGATGAGCAAATCAATTGGCTTGAAGTGAACGAAGTTGCCGTGTCGCTCGCTGTTGGGCCTGGTGCCGTTGTCTCTCCGCACAGGGAAGTGAGATTGTTGCCTCGAATCCGGTCTAGGTAATTGGGTTTTGTTGACGCAATTGACGGGGGATATAATACGAGTTAGTTCAATATGGAGTGGTTAATGACAAGTGAAGAGAGCGACAGAGTGACTGTCTCAGACTTCTGTGCCTAGCCCTTGCATCAGGACGACATCGGCAACCGTTGCTTAGGACGGACACTTGGCCTCTCTATTGATGTGCTATCAAGCCAAGTAAAATTTAGAATCAATAAACTATGTAAGCCCAGCTCGACTCTAACGCGATCAATTCTTGGCCTCGATCTTGGACTACTTAGGTCTCAACCCCGGTACAGCATCACCAGTAAGATGACTCGATGGTTGATCAAGTCAGTTGGAGGCTGAGAGATATATCCAGCGACCAAGTTATTAGTACAAAGAGGCCGTAAAAGTGAAGCGACGACACATTGGCGATGAGTTCCATGCTGTTGTGGCAAACGACTAACCTCGGCGACGGGACTATCAAGCTGGGACACGGTTAGTTATTTGCGGTATGCGACACATCAAGCTATAACAGCAAACGTGCAAGTTTATGCAGAAATAGAGAAAGCCTCGGGTCTTCTACTATCCCTGCTGCTCGGGATAAGTACAGTCAAGGTCCAGCACCACTGGACCAATCTCCCATGAGGCGCTTACAAGGCGCTTGTCAATGCTTCACTTATCTGTCACCAGACGAGTGTAATTCTGACTGATACATAAATACTCGCCATGTTACTCGCCATGTTGTGAATCATGGTCCTCGCTGTGATCGACTCAGAGATACAATCCCCGATACAGATCCCCGGTGTTTGGACCCAAGACGTACATCAAACATGTCCAACAAGAAAACCTAAGCGGGCTTTCCCTCCCTGACACGCCGCTTACCTAACAGAACTCATTGACCTCTATTATCATGCCATGAATGAAACTTTCCGAGATCTCTCCAGCTGGGCTCGTATGTGGTGCATTGCCCTGAGACCGGTCCGTGGTTTAAAAACTCCTGACTTCCAAGCTCTGTGGTTGGACGTTCAAGAAACTCACTCAACAGGCATGGGCTGGCTGTCAAAATCTCTGCAAAAAGGGGGCTAGTGTCCGACTGGTCACTTGCTGTTAGTACGCTGATGCTTTTGAGGCCAGACACCTTCAATAGTACCGGACCATCATCTTGCTCTGATGAAGAGTTTGGCAACGAGAACCGAACACGAAGGTAATGGCTCGGTCGCATATGTATCTCGCCATATAGTTTGGCCGAGACGGTACCTCCAAGTGTGAGTACTGGGCTCACGACTCTCGTCTTGACTTCTCACCTGAACAACCCCCCACTGTCCACATCTAAGCTCTCTCCATCTCCTGTATCTTTCCACCCGACATCGCAGGTGCTCGATCTTCGCTTCAAGAGGCATGTGACATTGAAGTAATACTGAAGATGTACTTATCCTGTGCTGGTAAAGAAAAGCCCTCCTTCAGAAGCGTACATTTGTTTCTTCGTGTCGACACTTGTCTGCTGACCGTCGCGAGACCCCCCTGAGGACCCTCAAATAGTCATCCAATAATGCCCTACAACCTTGAATGCGAGTCAAGTTGAGACAAGTTTTCCGTCTTTCACTGTCAGTACCTAGTCTTCTAATGTTCAGCGATAAAGAGCTTGTCGCCCTTTTAGCAGTAGATTAGATGTAAGTGTAGTAGAAGACGTCAACACACCCCAAAAGACCTTCAAATTGTGCAATTCAGCACCTTCATCATCGCTAGTCTGTATCATGACGTTCAAGATGCCATACTCCTCCACATTCTTAGCCAACGAGCAATCTTTCGGAGCTCACCTCCGTCTCTGCTCCACATTTGTGCAATATCTTCATCGATCGACTGGACAATTGGCAGTTCCGCCAGGGCAGAATTGTCCTGAAGAATCTTGAACTTGATACGTATTCTTACCAGATGTTTCGGTGAGATGGCGATGATGGTCGGGCCTGGGAGTTCATCGTGATGTCATGTCGACGTTCGTTGATGTTGACATCATACATCTGAGCTTAGCATAACAACGATTTATACCGTCCATTTCGGCGTGAAGAGAGCTCTTCATTCTCGCTATCATACTTATTCCATCACTGTGAATACGTCGGAGCTTCTCATCGAACACATACCTGGATATCACCATACAACTTCATCACAAACCTCCACCATGTCTGTCAACCCCGACTCCGCAACTCCCGCTCAGGGCGAGTTCCGCAGCAAGGTGGCTCCCTCAAAGCCTCTCACCACCAAGGGCGTACGTTTCTCCCAACATCTCAACCATTCTCTTACTTACACATGTCAGCATGCTCCTGGAGTCCTCGTAGGCAACGACGCCAAGCCCGAGTTCCGCGCTGAGCAGTACCCCCCTGGCACTGCCCCTCCTGAGCACTCATTCGAGCCTCAACCCCCAAGTGAATATCCCACGCATGCCCCAGGCATGGAGGGTGGCGTCTCTGCTTCGGACACTATTCAAGGCGCCACTTCTGCAGATGTCCACACTGGCCTCGGTCACCCTGGCTCCGGAATGACAAGCCAGGAGGAGCATGGTGGCAAGAGAAAGAAGGTCGGTGCAGGTCTCGAGGGTGTTGGTACGAGCTTGAC
Source organism: Fusarium protoensiforme (assembly GCA_011320165.1). Lineage (NCBI taxonomy): Eukaryota > Fungi > Ascomycota > Sordariomycetes > Hypocreales > Nectriaceae > Fusarium > Fusarium protoensiforme. Next base: position 14,211 of record JAANQP010000227.1, read on the forward strand.
AGATCCCATCCACGACAAGGGAGCTGATCGAGAACATGAAACTGATTATCGGGGCAAGGGTGGTGAAGCCGCAGCGAACTACCCTGGCGCCGAGGAGAGAGTGGCTGCTAGTGCCGAGGAGGTTGCCAGCGAGCGGCGTTAGAGCATGCCTGCGGAGCATGACATGAACGATTGAACCTGTACTATTAACCAGGAGTGGCATAATGTGTAAATGTCGAATGACAAAATCACCAAAGTCCTGGTCTAGCTGTCAAGCAGTGGGGTTTCTTCCAGTCAGCATGGGATATACTCAGATCATGGGGGACACTGAAGCAGAGAGCAGAGAGACGTCTGTGTCAATATGGCCACACGAGCCGTTAGATCAAGTGCCAGGTCATGGTGAACGGAGGCTGCAGCCCGATGCTCTGGGTGAACGCCTCATATGGCAGATCAACTAACGGCTTGGTCTGAGAAGCAATTCTCTGCCGCGTTATACGTAGAGTACTTGCTAAACGCGCCTAGTAGATGGACTCACACCCCAAATCATCCATCTGAGACATCCATTGGCGGCTTTGAACGTTTCAGCTCTCCTCGTAGGGCACACCACGGCACTGCAACTTGGCAACCTGCATGAAGCCAACGGCTTAGCGTAGGCACCGACATCCCAACTTCAGCAACTCCAGACGGGACGGGCCCGCGGAACATGAGAACCCGCGTATGTATGGAACGGGACCGAAGAAGCTGGCCGAAGATCGTGTGCCTCTTTGCCTTTTCGGGACCATGAGCTCGGAGGCCGAGTCTGGCCGGCTGTCCGGTTGGGCTGTCCCGATACCAAGGCCCCGGCGGCAGGCAATTCCCACTTGGAGAGAGCCACATGAACCAAAGAGAGGTCCCAAGAATCCAGTTTGTCAGTACTTGGAACTTGTCGTTCATGTCTTGCTGGTTACACAGGGTCAGGGCCCTGTGGGTTGTCGAGTGCCAGCCGGTTCCCGGAAAATTAAACGCCATGCAGAGTTTGACAACGCCCAAGCACGCCCAGAGACAACAGACGACACCACATCTTGCAAGCGAGCGCATCTCGCAACCGAGTTCGGCTCCAGGAGAGCCAAGGTCGACTTGGGAAGAGCCGATCGCGGCGAGGAGGGCCCCAGTCTTGGCGTTTAACCGTCTCACGCCGAGCTTCGCGCCAGCGCATGGCGTCCAAAAAGGTTGTCCTTGGCCTGTTTCTTGCCTTGGAACCATCATGTACTGGCCAAAAGGAACAACGGCCGACGAGATGCGACGATCATCAGGCTGGTTGGGCCCCATGGGCCATGTGGCGCGAGGGTGGGAGTAAAGTTCCCCGAACTGGGGCCCTTCAGCCCTGTTCATGGGCCTGTCCTTGCGGAGGGGTTGCTGAGAGCTGGTGATCTGACACCACTGTTGGAGCCGATGGCTTGCAATGGGTGCGTCGAGAGCGGGATGTACACTGCAATCCCTGGGACACTCCCGCAGGGCGTCGCCGTTATTGGCGATGGGGGTCCTTGGTGCGCGGGATGGTGCTTCGAGGCATGGTGCAGTACCGGCGGTGGTGTTGTTGATGCGGCCAACACGCAGGCGAGGTTGCATGAGGTGAAATGAAGGCAAGAATGTCAGTGAGGCAATATCAAGCCGTCAATAGTGAGCTGCCGGATCGGTGAGGATGGTAGTACAACGTCGAGGGCGAGGCCAGCCAGCGAGATTGGCCGGGGCATGGTATCTGGGCATACCCTCCACATGAAGCCGGCGGTTTCCATCATCACCATCAAAGCCGAAACCCTTCAAAGCCGATTCTCCAAGTTGAAGCCGACGGAGTAGTCAGAAGCTAGAATCTCCAGCAGCCTTGTTTCGGCGCGGTCCCGTGGCCCCTGGCAATGATCAATCCAGGGCCCCTTCTCCACCGCGGGGGTACCGCGAGGGTTCGATTGGTGGTGGCTCGGCGATGGGTCCCAGGATGACAGCCAAAAACGACGATCGGCCTGGGTGTTGAACGCGATTTGGCGGAGATAATCAACGTGCGGCCGACCCTGATTGATATTGGTGATACTACCTACCTATCGAGGTGAGAACCGAGAATACTACATAGGTACGAGCCTCAGAAAGAAGACAGAATGCTGGATTACCTAATGCGAGGAATTGTTAGTGGCATGTCGCGGAACATCTAGCAGCCGTGGGTTGATTGTGCTTGTAGGGCGCAATACCCCCATCTTGTTGACCAACTTGATCAAGCAACAACCTCATGGCCATGGGCTCTGAGCTTCTTTCAGCTACTAGTGTTGGATCTCGGAGCAACCGCCGCAAATAATCTGCCTGGCCGGAACGGGATTGGGCGAATGCGGAGCCAGAGATAATCAACCATTATCAATCAGTACATGCCAGGGCCTACATGGCCACTCCCCCGATACGAGAAACTGGAGGCAAAGACGGCGGACTCTTTCGATTTTCCGACCAAGGGTGTCAACACCGAGGCGGGAACGGCGGGACTGGTCCGGTACTCGGGGACTGATTCGCCTCTTGGCTGTGTCAAGTCGTCCAGTCGTTCCAAATGTGGCTTTACTCTACGCTTTGACTGCGTGGGATGAACCCCGGCGGTCCTAGTGTGTGTCAATGTGCCTGGCCGCTTTTGGGGAGGGACATCGACTGATGATGGTCTCTTGATGGCAGAGGTAGGGGCGTTGATCGGCTTTGGAGGGAATTATGGGACGGATCTCGTGAAGCTTCAACGTACGTCTGAAATGACGGAGCTAGTGAGAGACTGGTACTTTTTTTTTCATTACCCAAGTGTCCTCCCACCATGATCTGGAACTCGCAGGAGAAGGTCTCCATTCTGACGGTAGGATCCATCACAGACCTTGGGTGCTCCCTGTACCTACGAACGGGATGCCTGGGGGACCGTGTGAGAGTCGAGAGCGTTCCGTCATGATTCCGCGCTTTACACCCTTGATCCTTTTCGCTCCGTGACTGACTCTGATCTGCTTTACCTTGACTTTACTTGAGTTAACCTTGAAAATGGTGTTGTACCTTATTTTTTCTTCATCTCGACTTCGGATCCGGCGGCCTCCACTCGGCTGGCGCCCTTTCAGCCCCAGACCCCTGCCTGATGTTCTCATTTGGGGTACAAGCCGTCACAGCCATTTTGTTAGACACAACATGTACACTTTACCGGCGGATCCACAGCCACGCGCCGGCGCACATCTTCATCTTGTGTGTGACGCACATGGCACGGAGGATTCCATGATGCCATGCAGAAACAAGTGACTGGCTGGGCCGTTCTGTTACGTCTTGATAATCTACAGATGTTCCTCACCTTGACTCACCTTATTCCCTCCTTACCCACTTCCGACGGACCTTGGAACGGAACCAAGAGCCAGGACCCAAGTCCAAGGACCCAGGACCCGAAGGCCGAGGGGGACCCCCATCGTTCGCTTCCCCTGGTCACTTGCATTGCATTTCCCATGGATGCCCTCCCTCCCGTTCCATCCATCCATCCATCCATCCACCATCTCTAAACAACAAACACTCGCTGTCAGAGGCGAGGGAGGGCCAGACCAAACGGCTAGAGGGCTCCTCTCTCTCCAATCAATCTCTCGATCCCGTGACCAGGTCCCTGGCCTCAACCCACTCGCCTTTGACGCCCTTTCACTCCATTCCAAGCCAAGCTAAACCCACCTGGTTCGTCCATACATATCGCTCGCCTGTCCTGTCCATTCATTATTTCCAAGCCATCCATCCGTCCCCCGTCTCGTCTACATCAAGTCTTTGAGCGCCGCCTCTCCCGGTTTTGACTTTTCGCTCCCCTTGCTCTAACCTAACTGTTACCGCACCACACCACACCTTCTTGCCCCTTCCCGTTTAATAAACCTCCCGCCATTAACGCCCTGTGACAAGCGACCTGCGCCCACCATCACCACTACCACTACCGGATCTTGTCTGCCCAATCCCCATTTTGGATACCGAGTGGAGAGAGACAGAGTCTTGGCTTATTACTTGGCCACGGCAGAAGACATTGACATTTTCGGCAAACCCGTTTTTTTTCTTCCTCATTTGTCTTCCCAAACATTTTATTATCGACAACTATCGGGGTTTCACCTTGCAAACGGCAGATGCACTCTTCCTCACATCGTTTCTCCCTGGCCAGGCGCCGCTGACGCTGCGAGATCCCGCCTCCACACAAACGTCTGTGGTCCATTCAAGGTGTGCCTGACAGCCTGCCCGTTGTGGGTGAGAGCTACGTACCCGATTCCGAGTGCCGAGCTGTCCCCGTTGGTTCCAGCCGGCTGGGGTCCTTGGCCTTCTGCCTTGGACAGCTTCAAAGCATTCAGCTCCTTGTTACATTGAATCCTTCATTCAGCTGAGTTGGGCTGAGGCTCCAACTCGACTCGACTCGAGCTGGCTGACGACATAAGACTCAATTGCTTCTTTGCTGGCTGTAACGCTGCATCTTCTCGACCACCACAAACATGGAGATCCAGTTCTCGCTTCCCATCAACACCGTTCGTGCTGTGACCTCCGTCGGGTGAGCTCCCCTTGTCTCGTCGTCGCGTGCAAACTCAAACGCTGACCGAGCGCGTTTTTTCGTATACAGGACGTCAACCGCAACAGGAAGGTCTGCGCATGCTGCTGCTGCGAGAGGCGGCACTCATCGTTTCGCCCTTGAAACCCGTACCCGGCATACCCGGCGCAGCTCGACCAGGGCGCGCACGGGATGCAGCACCTGTGAGTATCTGTGCAGCTATTCTCCATGTTGAACGCGTCACTGACAGTTTGTAGGCAAGTATGTACAACCAAGCCCCTGCATTATCGCCAAGTGCCGGCTCCAGTGACATTCTCCCCATCATTAGAGACAACGCTAACACTTGCGTCACAGGAAACGGCACGTCAAGTGTGACGAGACCAAGCCATCGTGCCTCAATTGCATGAAATGGCGCGGCCATTGTGACGGTTACACCGACAATCCTCCCGCTTCATCATCTTCAACCTCTCCTACTACCACATCCGCTCCCTCTGAACAATCATCACGCCCGACAACCGCCGCCACCTACCGCTCCAGTTCCACCATCAACTCTAGTTCCACGATTAGCTCCAGCTCTTCTCGTACTTCGTTCAGCTCCTCCTCCACGAGCATTGCAACGTCAGATATCAAGGTTACTACGGGCTCCACCGCCGTCGTCAGACCAAGGACACCGCCGATCCTCGAGGAACCCGCTGTCAACATCGTCTGCTTCGCCAATAGCGATCAACGCGCCTACTTTGATGAGTGGTCCAGCCTCACCATCAACTTCTTGAGCGGCGGCCTCGGGAATTCGCGACTATGGACGATTACAATGCCTCAGCTTACACTACAAGAGCCTACGTTGAGATATGCGGCCATGGCTGTCGGTGCCTTGCGCAAGGCCTCCAATGTCGAGTTCGAGGCTTCATCACCTAACAACGACCTCATGAGCGAGAACAAACACTACCTCAATGCCATAATCTACTACTGCGAGGCCCTCCGCCTCCAATCCAAGGCCCGACCATCGAAAGAAGGCCTCCGAACAGCCATGCTATCTTCACTCCTCTTTATCTGCTTCGAGACGCAAAGGGGGAATATGCCAGCCGCGCTCAAGCATGTCACGCATGGCTTCAGTATGCTCAATGAGCTTTCTGCTTGCTCCAAAAAGGCACCCGACTTGGTCAGCATTGCTCCCGCGCCCCCTGCGCTGGTCCAGGAGATTCTGGATTGCTACAAGCCTCTGGAATTGCAGTCACGTTCGTTCATGGGGTCATATAGGAAGTTCTTCTTCCCCCCTAAACCACCTGCACCCGCATCCAGTGATCCTTTCACAAGTCGCAGCTCTAGCCCTGGTGGACCAATGTCTGCCTCCAGCCCACCCAGTCAGCCAGGTTCGCCATGGACGAGCTCTCCAACCCAACAAGTACCGACAGGCCTTCCCAGTCCCCAGAGTCAAGGAAGCCCATGGAGTACGTCAGATCAACAGACGCCTCCACGGGCGCCCCAGGGCCCCCCACAAAGACCACCAGGCATTGCCCCCTTTACCAAGTATTCTCCCTATTTCAAGCCCCGAATTACGAGCATCACAAATATCGAGGACATGCCTCCGTCATTCAGCGGCTTTGATGAAGCTCGCGACTATTGGAGTCTGCTCCAGAGGCAAATGGTTGGACACGTCCCCATGCTTACCGTGGTGACGGCGCAGCTTGGCCTCACCAAGGTCAAGGATATGGGGGAGCTCGAGATGAAGCTATCGAGCGTGACGAAAAATCCCAGGATCTCCAAGTTTGTTGAAGAATCACGGTATTGGCTGCAGAGATGGTCAAAGTCATTTGATCCCCTGCTCCAATCTGCTTCCAACAACCGGCAGACATACATGCAGCCATATTTGGTGGCCATCAACCTCCGTATCGAGTTCCTGATCCTCTACATTTACACCGCCATGCCGCGGTATACCGGCATTGATAAGGCTCGTGAGCTTACACCGTATTACCAAGAGATCAACACGTTGGCCGAGATATTGATCTCCTGCCGCCCCAGCTGCGGCTTCGCAATGGACTCGGGCTGGACCTGGCCACTCTTTGTCTCGTCGTTCGGATGTCGTGATGAGTCCGTTCGAGCTGAATCGATCCGCATCCTGGGCCAATATCCCATCCGCAACGCCTTGCGCGACAGCCGGGTCTTCCGAGCGATTGCGATCAAGAATCGTGAGGTCGAGATGATGAACTCAATGGAAGGCGACGAGCACGACCAGTGGCTACGACTCAGGAGACGAGAGATTGTGTTTGAGGATCTAGGAACCAACATCATCTTCCGATCAGCTCAGAAGAACCCAGCCACCGGTGAATGGGAGCTTGTCGAGGAGGTGTCGGCCTTCCTGGTCCGCCCCGACGGGCTTCTTGATTGGCACAGACAGCCCGTTTCGGACTCGGCCTCGATTCTTTCGGGCGTCTGCTAAAGCCAACATTGACGCGACATGATATATGCACACATAGGTACACATAAAAGGTGGGAAAGGGGGGGATTTAGACAGTCTTGATGGAGTTTATCGGCGTGCTTGTTTTTAGACGACATGATATCTGGCCATTGGGCTATGGACTTGGGAATTTGATGGCGTTCTTGGGGTCCAACATGGACTGTTTTTATTTTAGGATATGTCAAGAGGGAGATATCAGAGACAATACCTAGCTGGATATGGTGTTGCATGTCTTTGTTCGTGGACAGTAGTAATGAAACGAGATGCCCTCAAGGCCTGGCATCGCTTGTGCCTACAGTCTTCTCTCATGCTTCACGAGATGTCAAACAGTGACTGAAGCATCATCTCATCCTCCTTCTCTAATTCCTTCCAGTTGCCTTCCTCCAGAAATTCCTCCACATTATCCCCAGCCCTCTCGAGATACCACACTCCAACCCTGAAAATCTCGTCAAATCTCTCGTTGCCTTCGTAGGATTCACATGCCTGATTCACCATCTCCCGTCCATGGGTGATAAAGGCCCACCTCATAAGCCGCAGCGTCTCATCGTCTGCCCGCCTTCTCAGTCGCAACCCTGCACGCGAGGCATACCCCGCGCAGAACCGTAAGGAAAAGGCCGAGACGGCACGACGAAGGGCCGAAGTCCGGGGGTGGGAGAGCAGCTCGCAGTGGAGATGGGCAAGGAACTGGGCCAGATCTCCGTCCACACCACGGCCGTTGAGCTGGCCAAACTCCCAGTCCACCAGCGTGGGGGTCCAGTCTTCAACCTCGCCGCGATCGCGCATTAGGATGGAACCCTGGGTGAAGTCGCCCATGGCGAGGGACCAAGGGTGCGCTCGTTCCTGCGCGTGAAAACCTTGTTCAACGCGAGCGAATAGCTTGTCAGCGTTGGGAGTGCTGCCGAGACGAGTTCGGAGGGGTTCGATGGCGGCGGTGCGCACAATGTCCCGTGTAAGCGAGTGCGTGAGTTTAGCAGCTGCCCGGGGATTCGAGGTCTGGACTCGGATCACTCTCTCGGGGCAGTGTATCGCTGCAAAGACGCTTCCAAGGTCATGTGCTAGCTTTTCGATCTTGGCATGTACTTCGTCCCAGGGTCGGTGGGATTGCTGACGGAGGAAGTCAAAGATGTTGACCAGGTTGCCGAGATCGCTCAGTATAAGGACTGAGGCTTCTTGGTCGGAAGATGAGAGTCCAAGGTCTGACTCCTTGCCTTCTCGATGGTGCAGGCATTGAGGGGAGTTCCAATACGGGTCTTGTCGGAGATAGGAGAGTACGCCGTGCTCTGAGAAGAGGTCGAGGAAGGCGGCTTCAACCTCCTAAGCACGTGTTATTCAAGCACCGGACCAATGCAGAAGGGGACTTGCCTGGCGTTTGGTTGAAAAGGTCCATTTTGGGCCTGCGGCCTCAACATATGGCTTTGCGTGCTTGAGAATGACGGACTCGGGCGCATTCGACTGGGATGGAGATGTCTGTGTCGCGCGGAGAGTAGTGTTGACGAGACCACCAGAGAGACGAGTGACGGACCATGATGTCCCAGCGTACAAAGTAGAAAGATATTTTCCGTAGTCTGCTTCCATTGTAAAGTCGGTCTTGAGGGGTTTCCCACGTTAGCTTGGAGTGGATGGATTTCTGATGCTTTTATGCTGGATAACAGTGAAGGGTTGTACAACGTCCAGTGACAGTTGCTTGGCAGAGCCTGAGTCACTGACCGTTAATCAGTGTTGTGCAAAGAAATTCTGGAATGTTTGATCGGTCAAGGCTGATTCATGTGGCTTGAGAAGGTGTACCTGTACGCTAATACGAGGTATGAATCAAACGTGGCGATATAGGTATCACGAGAAAACGCATGATGCTTATTCTACGCCAAGCTGTTTGCTGGATATCTATAGAAAAAGAGATGGGAATGCGTTAATAATAGAATATTTGGTAATAGAGCAAACGGATTTCTGTGCGCAAAATCCACGTTGCTGAGCAAACTGGCAGTGCAAGTGTGGCACTAGATGCAGCTT